>JAPCYS010001986.1:0-99292 GCA_028641055.1 Alopecurus myosuroides
AAAATATCGTTCCCAGTATAGGATATTGATACTACTCCCTCCATCCATCAAGACTTTCTTCAGCTCGTAACCATTGACCTGTGGCGCCACTACCAAAGCCAGGACTCCCGGGTGATCAATCCTATCCGGGTGATCTCTTCTGCTCCATGTTACCTCTTGCTCTGACCACCTCAAATATCTTGGAACAGCGGAGGAGACTGAATTAACTGCTTGTTTCAGTATCTTCTTGTCCTTGCTAGAACCTCCAGTAGTGTGCACATGATACTGACCCAGCTGTTTGGGGTTAGCTTGAAATCCTCCCGCTCCCCCTTGATTGTTACCTTGATTTCCAACTGGCGGATTGCCGGCTGGGGGCGGCCCGTTGCCCGAATTTCCACCTAGACCCGGACCTCCTCCTCGGCCCGCACCTCGCATGGCCCTGTTCACTTCCTCGTTCTTCCACCTTTGTAAGTCGGCACACTGCTCCAATGAATGATTGGCCGGCTTGCCATTCCTGCTATGCTTCGGGCACGCCATCCTAAATATGTCCCAACTGTTGCTTGGTCTTGGGGGTACTTGGTAGTGTCCCCCATTGTGATTTCCGGTATTAAAATTCCCTTCGGATCTAGGTCTCGAAGACCCGGCCTCTGTATTGGCCACGAACTCGGAACTCCCCTCAAACGGGCGCTTGTTCTGGCTATTTCCATTGTTGTTTGGTGCCGATCCATTGCCGGTCTTCCCACTGCTACTTGCGTTTGCTTTTGCCTTCTTGTCATCAACTTCCTCTTCTGTAGTATCCGTTGCAGCGTGTTTGTTGCATGCATCCATTAACTCTCCCATCGTAACCTCCGCTGCATTTCTGCTGGATTTCATGCGGGTTAGCTTTTGTACTAAAGGAACATACTTACATGTTTTCGCCATAGCTTGTAGTGCGTCCTTTGGTTGGATATCTGTAGATGAGTGGAGTATCTCCATAACCCGGCGTACCCAGCTTCGTGCTGACTCTCCTTTCTTCTGGACGCACCTTTCTAAGTCATCAATAGTAAATAACTTCCTACAGGTCCCATGGAAGTGCTTGATAAATGCGGTTTTTAGCTCCTCCCACGACTTGATCGACTTTTCCGGTAAATTGGTGAACCATAACTTTGCTGCTCCCTCTGACATCATTAAGTACATGAACTTGGCTTGGAGATTCTCGGATGCGTTGCGAATTGACATTGCCATCTCGTAGCTGCTTAACCACGTTTCCGGATCCATCGTTGGCTCGTAATTCACTACTTTCCCCGGTTCTTTGAACTTTTCCGGGTAAGGTTCCGCTCTGATATCATCCGAGAGACACTTGGGTCCCGCAAGGGTGGTTGGGGCTGGTCTCGCCCGGGAAATGCGTGACCCGGCCGGGGGTGCCACGGGGTGAGGAGCCACCGGTGGATCGTGTGCTGCAGACCCGGCCCCGGCTCTTCTGGCCCTGGAGCTGTCCACTACTGCCTGTGCTGCTGATACTGCCGGTACTGTCTGGACGCGCGGTGGGGGTGGCATCTGCTGTTGCTCTTCCCTTCGTCGTGCCGCGCTTGTTTGGACGTTGCCCTGTTGTTGACTCACGTATGGCGTCCCATGCATCCCACTTCTGTGATCTGGATAATTGACTTGCTGTGCTACCGCGGTGTGCAGCAGATCTATCGCTCGCCGGGTTTCTTCTGCGTGCGGCGAGTCTCTTACAGGAATCTGGTTTAATGCGAGTGTTGCTGCATACACGTTGTCCATGGGGTTGTTGTAGTGACCTGCTGGGGTACGGAATCGCGATGGTGGAGGCGGCATGGTGTTGCCGGCTGTCGCCCCCGTCCGAGGCAAGGGTAACCCGGCTGGCGCGTTTACCGGCTGCACTCCCGTTGCTGGTTGCGGTATGGTCCCTTGGTTCGCCGGTGGGATTGGCTGATCTTGAGGCGTGAACACCAGGGCAGTCGGGTTGATAACCCCTCCTGTTGCCGGTAACATAGTTTCCTCCCGAAGCCGGGTCTCTAGGTCATCCAGTTCCTGCTGCCGCGCTGCCATCCCCTGCTTTTCTGCTTCTACCTGCCTTCTTTGCTGCTCCAATGCACGACGAGCCACGTCCAGATCTCTTACACGCTGCTGCGTTTTCTGGGGTGATAACTGTAGCTAGGACTGTGGGATCCAAGATCAAATTATTATCAAACAGAGCTGGGGTGACGCGGATTCGAGGGGCCCGCCCCCGGTGTCCGGTTTGCTTGGAACCCAAACATATTTGCGTGTCGCTCCTCCTCCGCTGGGCGACTGGTGACTGATGCCGATTCTCCATCGACCTGGGCCAAGATCGGGCCAGCCGTACCTTGTTGCTGAGCCAGCACCTGCGCCGCCCCGACTGGCGCCGCGGCTGCGTTTCCTTGATTGGTATTGATTGCGGGGGCCGCATAAACTGCAACCCGGCGCATAATGCTTGGCGTAGATTCGTACCGTTCTTCCTCTTCGCTATTTTCCTTCTCGTATCGGTCCTCCGATAAATCCCGTATAGACTCGGCACCTTCCTCCCTCTCTGTCGGACCCGTTGTTCCGATCGATTCTTCTTTTTCCGATTGAGCACGCGTGTCCTCCCCTGACACAGAATCAGATTCAAGATTATCACGGCTTGAATTGGAAGCACATACCATACCGATGAAGACGTTGATGCGGCCGACTGTCACGACGGATCCGGTTTCGAGGTGATCCGACTCTGGCCCCCAGCCAGAA
The DNA here is from genome assembly GCA_028641055.1 of Alopecurus myosuroides. Lineage (NCBI taxonomy): Eukaryota > Viridiplantae > Streptophyta > Magnoliopsida > Poales > Poaceae > Alopecurus > Alopecurus myosuroides. The sequence goes on from JAPCYS010001986.1 coordinate 2,722, forward strand.
TCGTCTACCATCTTCTCTCCTTGGTTGTTGACGTAGATTTCTCCGACGACGAGGTTCCTCATGTTCTTCCGAGCTTCTCCCGTGATGTAAACACCTTTGGACGCGGGCCCCACGGTGGGCGCCAACTGTCGTGGGATAATCACGGCAGATGTTACCGGGGGTAACTGATCTAGGGGCAAGTCGACACAGGTATTTGGGAGAGGGTTTAGCTCGAAGGAAGACATGGCGAAAAGCAATCTAAGAGCCGGAAAACAACTCGCCGGATCTCGATATGATTATACTGGATACTCGATAATAGGTGTTACAGTTATGACTTGAATCTCTCTCAGGCGAAGCCTAGGGGTTGGTTTATATAGTACTCATACCCCCTTTGGCTTGCCATACAAAGCTCCTTGAGTCCTACTCGAACTCTACATACGTATCCTAGCTTTCCTTACGTAACCCACAATCCGTTACGATCCTTACAAGCCCTGGGCCTTCCGGAAGCTGCGTCCTTAGCCGGATTTGGTCCATACGCCGTTTGGGCCGGATTACACCTGGGGTTGGCATACCGAGTTACTATCCCCTCATCAAAATTACTAGTGACAGCCGAGTATACTCTACTGTCACTAGTACGTTCTAAACCCACCTGCTGAGCTTTACCAGTGACTGGCCTTGTGCCGCCTGTCACTGATAACTTTTACTAGTGACATGTATATTTCTGCCTGTCACTAAAGTGCTTGAGGCTATAAGCTATTCTGTAGTAGTGGATGTTAATAAGGCCATGTTTAGTATTGGAGATTTAAAGGCCCTGGGTCCAGATGGGCCCCATGCTATATTCTTCAAGAAATATTGGGACATTATTGGCTCGGAAATTACAGGAGAGGTACTAAATGCAATAAACTCGAACCAGATCCCAGATTCTTGGAATGATACAATTGTGGTAATGATTCCTAAGGTGGATAACCCAGAATTGGTAACACAGTATAGACCTATTAGTCTTTGCAATGTTCTTTATAAAATCATATCAATGATTCTTGCAGCACGGTTGAAGAATATACTCCCTGATATTATTTCAGACACCCAAAGTTCTTTTGTCACAGGTAGATTGATAACAGACAATATTCTTATTGCTTATGAATGTATTCACAAGATCAAGAATAAGAGGGCTGGTCAAGCAGGATTATGTGCGGTAAAATTGGACATGCATAAAGCTTATGATCGTGTTGAATGGATGTTTCTGGAAAAAATGATGGAGAAGCTGGGTTTCATTTCTACATGGATTCATATGATTATGTCTTTCGTCAAGTCTGTGAGATATAGAGTTAGATTTAACTCCCAAGAAACGGACGGATTTATCCCTTCTAGAGGTATTCGGCAAGGTGATCCATTATCACCTTATCTATTTTTATTATGTGCGGAATGTTTATCTAGCATGTTGCAGTATGAAGAAGAAGTTGGTGGTATTGAGGGAATAAGAGTGTGCAGAAATACATCATCAGTCTCACACCTTTTATTTGCTGATGATTCTCTAATTCTTATGAGAGCAGATGTGTTAAATGCAACTTCCTTACAGCATGTGCTAGATTTCAATGTGGGTTTTTCTTTTCCCACATTGAGCCCTTCCTTGCCCGACATTGGACAGTTGCTCAGTAAGAGTCATATGCCGAAGGGTCCTTATTCTGGAATATGCCATGCCTTAGAGTAGAAAAAAATAATCTTAAAAATAAAGGGGAGGATTGTGCTAATTCGGGACAATTGGTGAGTTTATCAAAATCAAGTATATTCTTTAGCCCTAATACAAATGTGGATACAAGGGCTGATATTTGTCAAGAATTACATATTGACACAGAGGCTTTATCTGATAAATACCTTGGCCTCCCTACTTTGATTGGAGTGGACCGTAGTGACTGCTTTAAGCATCTTTCTGAGAGAGCAAAACAACGGCTGAGAGGTTGGATGGAGAAGCAATTATCCTTGGGAGGAAAAGAAATTTTAATTAATATAAAGCAGTAGCCCAATCTATTCCTGTTTTCGCAATGTATGTTTTCAAATTACCCAAAGGAGTGTGCAAAGAGATGACTGATCTGATTGCTCAATTCTGGTGGGGAGATGAAAATGAGAATAAAAAGATGCACTGGTATTCGTGGTGGAAAATGTGTTTCCCAAAAAGTGATGGAGGCATGGGATTCCGGTATATTCATTCTTTTAACTTAGCACTTTTGGCAAAACAATGTTGGATAATCATTATAAATCCATATTCTCTATGTGCTAAAGTTTTGAAATCAAAATATTTCCCAAATGGAAGCATTCTACAAGTTGGGCCTAAAAATGGTTCTTCTTCTACTTGGCAGAGTATTGTTGCTGGAATTGTTACTTTTAATAGGGGATACATTTGGAGGATTGGTACAGGTGAGAATGTAAACATCTGGTTTGACCCCTGGATTCCCTCCAGTCCGGATAGGAAAGTTATCACTCCTAGAGGAAATACTATCTATACGAAAGTTGAGCAATTAATTGATCCCATCTCGGGTTCTTGGGATGAAGATTTGATTAAAAGCATCTTCAACCCAATTGATTCTGTAAGGATTCTAAGGATTCATCTAAATACACATTCCTTCGATGATTTTATTGCGTGGCATTTTACTAGGAATGGGGTTTTTTCGGTAAGATCCGTTTATCATGCTGAATGGAGCCACTCTTTCGGTCACAACCAATCGGTACATCCAGGTACTTCTTCAACACCAATCATATGGAAACAATTATGGAAATTAAAACTCCCTCGTAAAATTCTTATTTTCGGTTGGCGAGTTCTTCATGGAATTGTTCCTGTTAAAAGTATTCTGGCTAATCGTCATATTGGAAACAATGGTGAATGTCCCATCTGTCACCTTGCTGCTGAGGATTTAAAACATCTACTCTTTGAGTGCATTCCAGCAAAGGAATTATGGAGCAAGATGGGTCTAATTGATTATATCAACACCTTCATATTACTTGAGAGATCTGGTTCGGTTATATTAGAAAATTTATTGATCTCTGATGATTCTTATTACCCAGCAATGCAAGGTGTTGGTATGAAGGAACTAATTTTGGCGGCGGGTTGGTACTTGTGGTGGATCCGACGCCAGGTTACTCACAATGAAAAAATCCCACCGATAGAGAGATGGCAGATATATATTCTTGATATTGTTAATAACTTTCAAAAATCCAGTTTTTGCGTTAATAATGATCAGGCAAAATGGTTGAAACCAAATCCCGAGTTCATTAAAATAAATGTTGATGCCTCATTCCATCTGAGTGAAGGAGCAGGGGCTACGACGGCTGTCATAAGAGATAGATATGGAAATTTTATAGAAGCTCAATGCTGTTTTATTGAGAGAGGGGTCGATGCTATATCTCTGGAAGCCCTAGAAATGAGAGATGGACTGACCTTTGCAAATGGTTTAGTTTTCCATAAAGTAGAAGCTGAATCAGATTCACAAGAGGTAATTGATTTTTGTTCGGGGAGAACTCAATGGTAGGACTCGGCTGCGGCTATTTTCGCAGAATGCGTGGATTTGACAACCTCCATTGGAAAGGTAGTTTTTGGACATTGTCCTAGACAATCAAATGGTGTAGCACATGAGTTAGCAAAGTTTAGCTTCTGTAATAGAGAATCCTTTAGCTGGATTAACGAACCTCCGGGTTGGTTAATCAACTTTCTCGTGGATGATGTAACAATGGTGTAATTGTGTGGCATCGGGTTTCTTACGCACTATTTTCCCTACCAGGGTACCTACGGGTGCTGGAAGGTTTTTAATGAGGCGGCCCGATTGCTTTAATATAGTGGTTTAAAATTTCAAAAAAAAAAACCACGATGAAACTATCCTAGAGCGTTAATGCACACGAAAAAAGCTTCATGCGCGTACCTTCCTCCTATGTTCTCGCTCCAGCTCAGGGCGTGTGCATCGTACAAGGCTAAGGGGTGTCTAAGAGCAACTTTTCCCATTAAAGTTGTGTCTAGCACAGTGGAGAGGGTGGTACTAGCTACAAAATACTTGGACATATGTCTAGTACTAGTCATGGGTGTCTAAGGGAAAAAGTAACTAGCAGGCCCACTTGTCAGTGTGTCATACCAAGTAAAATTAAACTGCAAAAGCTGCAACTCATCTGATAAATAGGACCCACTACATGGGACTAAACGGTGGAGCACCTCTCTATTTGTTAGACCCAAGTCTATATATTTTCTTAGACAAGTACAATACTGCACACGCTCTTACAACTGCGTGCTGGATAGATGTTGTACACTGCACGCCACCCATGATGGACATGGGCTGTAAAGCTGGCACTTCTGGTATACATGGAGTCGGTGCTCATAAGTCTCCTCAGTCTCGGAACTATGTTGAATTGTTGTGTTTCCCGTGAAGTCCTATGCTGAACATAGTGGAGAACAGTACCACCTTGGCCTCATATGCTGCTTACAACTCTGTTCTATGACACTGTTCTCCACTATGCCCTGGTACCCTCTTTCCCGATGCATCTTATTCTCTAATGATTTTAATTGTGCATCGTTCTCCTCTTCATATCTCGTATCTATAGGCTAATACCTCCTTTATCTTTTGCTCTTTCTGCAGCCTATTTGATAGCGCTATATCGGCCTCTACTTGGATGAGGATGGGACGGAATATATGCATGCCATGAGGACGATATCGGCCTGCCAGATAATTGGGTTTGTATTTTTTTTAATGGACTTGATGACATTAAATTGGGAAACCAGTACATGACCTTGGACGCTTCACAAACTTTTTAAATGTGAAGCACAAAATCACATGGCCTATATATATTCTGCTCATATAACACATATATACGTGGGAGGCCTCGATGATTTTGGTAGAAAAGCATATGGGAGTGAATCTTACAGATAGTCCAGACATAGTTCGTTGGAAGTTGACACCTACGGGTATTTTTACAGTTAAAACTCGGTATTCTGATTCCATGCATGGTTCCACTGGAAATTTACGTTCTTACTTTTGGAAATTGAAAGTGTCTCTCAAAATAAAAATATTCATGTGGTTCTTATCGAGAAAGGAACTATTAACCAAAAATAATCTTGCTAAGAGAAAGTGGAGTGGGTTTTGTGGCACGCAGGAGACGGTTCAACATCTTTTTATAGATTGTGATTTTGTTAGAAAGATTTGACGTCTCATTGACCTTACTTTTAGTATTGCAACGCCTACTTCTATTCTACACATGTTCGGAAACTACTTAAATGGATTGGATAAGCAAACTAAAGCATCTATAAGCATAGGAGTATGTGCTTTTCTTTGGGCTATCTGGAATAGTCGTAATGGGGTTATTGTTAACAATGAGATTGCTGGGAAGTTTTTGCAGGTGGTTCATCGAGCTATTTACTGGATCAACATGTGGTCCAACTTGGTTCGTATGGAGCAACACCACCGTTTGAACTCTGGCTGCATTCGGCTGATGACGGTCGTTCGGGCTATCTTAAATACAGGTGGTTGGTTGCGAACTAGAAAATTAAACTATGCATGATAGAGATTTGTCTTTCTTTCGGTAGCTCATTCATGTAGCCACTTTATCCGATCCATGATTGGATTCGGCAGATGTAACTATCATACGTTGTTTGCATAACGCTTTATATTATATATAATAAGCCGTATGCATCGTCCTGGTGCAGAGGCTGGGTTAGCCGTTTAAAAAAAATATAACACATATATACATCTAATATGGTAACACTAGTGGAAACAAGGCCAAACGATTTTACCTATAGTACATGTTCAGTTCTAAACCGGTACAAATGGGTGTCTTGTATCCACCCGTGCAGGCGGAGATGTCACCTTCCGTCACACAGTCAGTCAGCTTCTAGACGCTACACTCCCTGGCATAGCTCCTGGTTTCAAAGTTGCGACATGTAGGCGTGAACCACAATGACGTGCTCCTCTCTCGACATGTCATACCCCCAAGCCAACACATCCATGACAAGAAGCTGCCAAATCCGATGGCCGCTCAAAAGGGAAAGTGCAATGGAGTACTCTTGCTTTAGTGACAGGTTTGCACACATGAGACAACGTCCTTACGAAGAGGAGGCCATGGCAGGGGTTCAAACTCACCAATCCGCCAGACCATGGCCAGACCAGGAAAGAATCGAGGGAGACGAATTGCCCGTCGTAAGGCATGGCTGAGAGGACGACACGGGCAAGGGATCTCCTAGTCGTGTGCTCATAGTGCAACCTGATAAACCGGATGGTCCCTATCATGGCGCACTAGCTTCAACAGATGCATTTGACCCGCCGAAGTGTCCGGACTCGCAACCTACGGAACATAGGCCCCTGGACATGTGCAAACATGGACTAGGCCCTTGGACATGTGCAAACATGGACGAGAAGATGATGTCCTTGTCTGGTTTCTCGGTGAACTAGAGGCTTTCCTCATATGGTGTTGCTGGTCTTCGTGCCACAGTATGGTGAGTGATAAAATGAGGATGTCCTCCACATAGACGGTCTCACGTTTGTACATCACAACTTGATGTACTTTGATTTTTTCACACCGTCTATTACGAGGAGTTACAATCGTAGGCGCACAATCGATCTACCGAGGCCAAGTAATCACATTAAACACGACACTGAGGTTTGGTAACGCAATTCGGGGCTCAATGCTACATCTACGGGGCTCAACTACAGATGCTCCTCCCCATGTACTAGTTAAAGTACCGTCGACGGCAACCCTGTCGAGGCAATACATATGCACTAGATCTCAACGCCACGCCGGTCTGGCCGCCCCTGCCACGGGCGCCGGACCATCCCCTCGTGATCTTGTGTCTAGCCTACAAGTTTTCATCTAGTCTATTTCGGCTATCCCCGGTGCCTTTATATATTAGGCTAGGTTACACTGTTTAATTACAAGTCCAGTTGTAGCCCTGCACGTATGCATATGCGACACATATTCCAACAAACTCCACCATGGCGAATATACCCTTCGTTGTCTTGAATCCGTCAAGTCCGAACCTCAATATACTTGAACTTGAACCATTAATCATGAGCTCCGCTTCTACTCCCTTAACTTCATAAGACTGCGCCTGCAATCGTAGTCCCTTCCTTACTTCATCACGGTCAATGCTCCCATGAAAATTAAGTTCTTCCACAATCTTGTCTTGTGCTCCCAACTATCCGGAGTATCCGTCCACCGCCATCACACAACGATCATAAAGCCACCATATCGACAACGCCGTTACAACGTTACCTTGTTAGCATCGTCCTTCATCTATGTGAAAGTGAACAACTCACATATTACGTGGCACAAATAAGAGTAACCTGAACTCATCATTCTCACTATTATTGACTGCATCTCTGAAAGTGTGAAGAAATTTTGCCGTTGCCTTAAGTCATATCTATTCAAATTCACAACTGTCTGATCACCACTTTTGTAGATCCTCCATGGAAAAAACTCATCCATCTCCATGGTCTCGATAGATAGTTACAATCATAAACCCGTTACTCGATAACAATGCTTCATCACCCCTTACATTCTTGTATGGCCACATGTCTGACCGCTAGTGCGCTGGTCTGTTGATGTGTCCCGTTCTTATGGCACACCATGCCGCTATTACAACGCCGAGCATCCACAATCTTGGCCAAGGTCTATCGGGTAGCTAACCTACACCATCCTAGGCCCCGCTATAGATATCCATCGGTTATACCTGACCAATGACGAGTTCCACGCATCTCTCCGAACCATGATCTCCGTCTGAACCACGTGCTTCTCGCCTTCCTGCTGAAATAGGCTTCGACTCTCCGAGCTCTTACGTTGTAGCCCTTCTATCAGCCGAGTGAAATCTTCCACAGTCTCCATCTCCACCTTCAACATGCATCCATGGTAGATGATCAATCCACCCACACTCCATCAACCTCAAGATCTCATGTGTGCATCATCTTTGAATCAACACTGCGTCATCACATGTCGAAGCACGCATAACCATGCACCGCGTGTTGCCACGCCACAAACTTCGGACACCATCAGACTTCATGATCCTATGTCGTCATCCCCGATGTTCACCGTCTTTTGCCCCGTCAGACTGTCCATTCCAACCAAACCGAACGCATCCAACTGCAGTTATGCTCCACATTGCGTCTAGTACACCCCCCAAATGTCCTTGCACCATCCGACGCCCATATATGCATGATTCTTCACGACGTACTCGAGTTTGTTCCGAACCATATACACATGCCGCCTCTTGCCACATTGGTCCACCTTTGATCAACTTGGTGCACCATACTACAACATCCATCAAGCATATATATACAACGCTCAAATACAAGTAGCAAAGCCTATCAAATTAGCCATTGATCCAACCTGCCAATTTCTATCAATTTTCGTGAACCTGCGACCTTTTTCTTAGAACCTATTCCTCTTATTGGTAGTACCTCATATACCCTTAGCACGAAAGATCTATTAATTCATCCATGCATGCTCCAGGACAAATAGCTCCAGCGTATGGGTTTTTTCCTCTTTTTTTTTCCTTTAACAAATCTCACGTGCATGGCTTCTGGATACCTCATCGATGGCTTCCAATTGCATATACGGAACGTGCCTATGCTTGAGCCTAGGGTCGGTGCCTTCGGCCTTGTGCCCGAGCGCGCCGAGCTGCCACTGGCCCAACGCGCCCCGGTGGCCCTCCTGAGCCCAACGCCAAAGCCACCTGGATTTCGCCTGGACTGCATCGCCCACCCGTAGCAAGCCTTCGCTTCTGCCGATCTGCACGCGCACTCGAGGATCGAATCAACCCGATGTCCCTGCCGCACGCGCACGTTGTTTCCGATTACATCTCTAACTGCTGCTTGCGATCGAACAGGTGTTGCGGCTTGTGGTATCCCAAATCCTCTAGCTCTTATGTGGTACATTTCCCGACGATGCATCGAAATTACCGGTAATCATCTTGACTCGGGTGCGAAGCTAATCACGATCCAATCGTTTGACAGAGTTTCACCTCGAGATCAATATACCACGGCCTCCGGACCTTGCTCTCATACCACTTGTTATAAATGTAGTCGCACAATGGATCTACCGAGGCCTAGCAAACACATCATACACGACACCGATATTTGGTAACGCAAATCGGCGCAAAACGCTTACATCTACGGGGCTCGACCATGGGCGCTCCTCCCCGTGTTCAATCTCGTTTTCAACAAGATCTCTTCAACTCGTTATCACGATCTTTCATCCTCACAACCTAGTCATATGCTGCGCATATTTATGGATGAAATCTTACCAAGTGGGCCTAGAGTATGTCCCCATCACGTGGGTAAACAAATTCCGCTCTTGACCACACGCCTCAACATAGCTCATAGGAATACCCAAGATACACCTTTATAATTACCCTGTCATGGTGTGAAGTTTAATGCACTCAACGCACCCTTGGTGATAGCAATTAAATATGATCTCACGGTCTAAGAATTAGGATACTGTATTTCTATATAATGCAACCGTGAACATCGTGATACGCCCGTGCTGCAATACTTATATTGGGTATGTTCATCACCATATTCACCACTGAAATGACTCTTCTGTACACTGACATAAATGTCACATGATCCTGAAACCTTGGATCATCAATTCCCAAGTGGACTAGTTTGATATAGAGGCTAACTAGGAACTTTGATTATCTAATAACATCTGCTTGTTTATGCATCACACATGTATTAGTGTTTCCTATTAATACAATTAGACCATCACTAGTCATCAACCCGTGCATTTGCACGGTCTAGTAAGTAAAATATTTTGAAACATAATTAATAAATGATTTGCTATAGTCGAGTATTTCCCATATGTTTGACATATTTTTATAAACTTGAATTCATCACAATCATTTCAAATCGTGAAGGAAATTCCAAAGCATGCAGTTTTTAATTTAGTAACTCTATATTAAAATTTTCACATGTTAATCTTATAAAAATTAGTTTGACTCTTATCAATAGAGAGTTTTTAGTACATTAGGAGAAAACCAATATAAATTTATTACTAAGTCTCCCCATTCCAAATAAATTAAACTCCATTAACCTGACTTCACGGGTTTTGGCTCTAAGAAATACATATTAAATTTCAGGTGGATATAGTTGTCACATTTAATTTCTTGGTTTCCCAATACGATTAGGTACTATTAAGCATCAATTATGCACTTATTAGTTGGTTACCTATATAGCATTCTAAACTTATTGTCATATATTTCAGCGACTTTATGTATTTTTTGAATTTTCCATTCGATTTGTGACATGATTACATAGTTCAATCTCAATATTTATTATTTCAATGACGTCGGCATTATTGGATATGTTCTATAATTTTCATGGAACATAATTTTTATAAAAAAAAATTATTGCTTGGTATATTTCTTATTTATTTGTAAAATGCTTATGAGAACTAAGAAAAATATATTACTTTATTTCCACCAGTACACATTGTATAAAATAGTAATTTCATGGCTTGTATATATACGTCGGATAATGCAGTATTTTCTTTAAATATTTTTTTAGCCAATGGGAATTATAGATATATTCAGTTAAGAATATATTCTAATAATACGTGAGACAATAGAATAAATTGATCCTAGCATGATTGATTAAAATGTATAAAATGCATAAATATCATGCATGTAATTATGGTCAGGAAATAATATTGCCCTTTGAGTTTGGAAAGAAATTCACATGAGATATGATGAATATAATCTTAGTTACTGTTAGCTGGACTCACTGAAGCTTAGCGAGGTCAATTGATCAAGCATCGGTTTCCCTGCAAATTAAGACCATACCGGTGGGACTAAACTCGAACACGCACATATCCTTCCACCATGTCTTCCATGTACCTTCCCCTGAGATGAATTGCGTGTACTCAAATGTTTTCCTTTGAAACAGCTGGATGTTTTTTCGTACTACTTATATTTGAGTGCTGCGCCATGAAACTCATGGTGTGTAAACTTTTCCCAGTACAACATGACAATGGTCCGTGGAACATGATAATAAGAAATATTTCAAATACAAGCGGTTTGTGAAACTTATAAAAATTCTGATGTAAACACAAAACCTATTATTGGCTGTCCAAACACTAATTTTGCGTTGACTGCAGCTAAAGCATCGCCCAGGTCATAGGACAAATTACACGCCACCACACCGGCCATTGCCGCATGACATGGATTGGAACTGCATGCAGAAATTTTTTTGAGGAGATCTGAAGACATACTTCTGCTTTAGGACTAATTGAACAAATCATTTATATTGAGTGCACGGCTAGAAATTAGTCCAATAAAATATAGTTTGCCAAAAAATATTCAGAATTATTTTTAATTGTTATTTTTTGTTTCCATGTTCATACGAAATGTACTCATCAAAGCATAGAAAAGTTAGAAACTTAATCCATTGTTGGCGAAGAGTACAGTTTTTAATATTACCGGTTCCTCCAATTGTTGACCTAGTAAACTGGATAAATGGGGTTTTATAATTTTTTAAGGTTGAAAGGAAAATGGCGTGACCGTGGTTTTTAATATGGGCGTCATTTTTTCTTGTGCGGACATTATTTACTTGCTGATAACTGTATCTGATTTTCAACCGACACTATTATCCGAGGGACACAGTTAACGCACTATTTTATTCGGATATCTATCGGTTAAGTCGGACGACCTTTTGGACGTAAATCCGTCCGGTATATATCAGATGGCATTTTTGTGTCTGTCCTACCTCCTTAATATTCTAGGTAGGCAATACACTGGCCTACAATCGGTAGGAGTCCTAAAAAACACTAAGTGAGAGTCCTAGGAAAATAAGACTACGTGAGAGTCTTCCTAAAAAACACTACGTGAGAATCTTTTTTTCTTTAACAATCGTATATATATATATATATATATACTAGCAAAATGCCCGTGCGTTGCTACGGGTGAGAAAACATATGTCGTGAAGCCTTACAAGGTAAATTCTCGTTTGCACCGTCTAAACGTGTCAAGATTCAGCCACGGTGCCCCGTGCTTGTTTGTACCTGAGCTTCGACATGGCGATGCCCGGGAGCACAACGGACGAAGCCCCCTCCCCCTCTCCCTCGTCGATCTGTCAGAATGAAAAGATCCACACGTCTTGTCCAATATTTTTTTTGCGTGAAATAAATCACAACAGATTCACCTTAAATACTCTAAGAGTGACATGCGGGCAAAAATATTTGGTGGGGATCAAATAGTAGCACCTACATAGTCTTTGGTCAAGAGTACCACTACCACATGACAAATTAGTGGGGTCTTTATTCTGTCACAACAACCTAGGAATTATATAACAAATGTTATTTAAATGAGAGACCAGCAAAATGAACATTCATCTTGACATAGCACTAACCGCATACATTGTGAAGCAAAGAAATATTTTTAGATAATTGTGCAAATCCATGAAAATATACAAAAGGTTTTCATTGTATATAATAAGCTTACTACAACTTTTCTCATCTTTATTGCATACTAAGTCTGAGTTCGCACTGCACGGATAGCACGGACTTTTGAGCTGTTCAGCGCACACTTTTGCAAATCACACCCAGCAGAAGAAGAGGTGATGAGTATACCATATGATCTTTGTTCACATGTAAAAGAGCATCTGATGATGACTTACCTCATAGTAGTCAAGCAGAGGGAAAATATTTGAATAACAAATCTGCAACTAAACCATCAATGTATTCATCTGTCAAATTGGCCATATAGCAGATATCTCATGGAGAGCTTAATTACAGATTCACACTTATTCCATAAATTAATTCCGGATTTACAGATTCCCACTTATTCCATAAATTAATTCTGGATACTCAAATTCACCATGTACTGAATCTCACAATATGAATAAATGCTAAATGTGAATGAAAGCTCACTTATTTTCGTAACTGGCGTTCAAAGAAGCTCCCAACACTGAAAAGATGTAAAAAAAAGGCAAAATTGAAGTATCAAATCTCCAGTAACAAAATACTGCACACTGCAAACAAGTATGGTTCACTATGCATATCTGTCTTTTGCCTACACAAAGTAAAAGACAACTAATATTATGCAAGCACTAAACAACCACTCAAGTCCTCAACATTTTCTCACATAAGGCAATAGTTCATATATGGTTAGCACTTGACATGTAAACGAATGCAAAACATCAAGTATGGATGTTTATCTCTCGTGTATATGCCATCAGGCACTTTCTTGGAGTTCTTTGTGCTAAACTTCAAATCGAGAAATTGTTCCAAAAATAACTTGGACTGTCCGTAGGAAACATTTCGTCTAAAATAAATATAGCATGATGTCGGCAATCAAATTTGAAGGAAAAAAATATTTAAAAGGTATAAAGTTGTGGAGAATTTACAAATGTGTCAAGTAGTTAACTGGAGCCAGCTAATTCAAGACATCGTGATGGGCATCAACATAAGTATTCAATAAAAACTTTTCTACTTTGTTACGAATGCTAATCTACCTGTGACAAGACAGGAAACACTCTACTCGGAAAAGGCTAATTATTCCTTGTGTGGCATCTGTTGTACGCTGGAGCTAGCAGTTACTGAATAGCAGAACACACCTTTGATTTCATCGAAATAAGAGTGCTTTTCATTAGCTCAAATGGGATCTGAGGGGATCTTTAGAAACAAAAAGGAGAAGAAAAAATAGTAAGGGATGCATGACTGCATACAAAACCTATGTATTTACCATTGCTGGCTCTCCATCTTTAACAGTGTAAGGCTTGTGCTGGTAGTTAGGCGGAAACACACATTGAAAACTTATCAATTTACAAACTGGAGTAATTGTGTCAGATAACAATACAACATGATGCAAACATAATGTATTAACGGTATTAGAATGGCATTCTGAAAAAGGTGCTTTTTCAAGCATGCCATGTCATGCTCAATTCCATAAGCTGCTAATAGAATAGATTGGCATTGAGTGAGATACTGGGTATCACAAGGTAAAGCATCATCACTATTACCGGGAGAATATAATTGTGCTTTTATAAAGCATGCCATGTCATGCTCGATTCCATAAGCCGGTAATAGAATAGAATGGCATTCCAAAAAAAACCAATGTTAGTTCATAATATAAATTGCTCGGATTACCAACAAAATTATTTGAATAAATTTCTAAACAGTGGAGTACTTTTGCTTTGTAATATGGCTAATGAAACATACAGAAACTTACTATATGTTAAAAATGAACAGTTCACTCAAATATCACTTACCTAATTAGGAGTTATATTGTACATGTTAATCTGAATCTGTACAGTCAATTATGGCGCACTATGCATTCCTTACCTTTACCAGTATAAAGTAACACTTCCTGAAAGTTGGGGTGGCTGGGCTGCGCTCAGAAGGTGAATGTTGTCCGAGCTCCATTCAGCGAAGTCCATACTCTGCTAGTACCCAAGATCCATCTCCCTCATGCTGCAACTCACTAACTCACCTCAACGTCATGCTGGAAACAGGAGGGAAACTTCAGTAAATTGTTTTCTTTCGGGTTTGTTTTTCAGAATAACAGAAAGTGCGGTTACCATTCCCTAAAATTGAACCTGTACGGTGAGTTGTGTCATTCACTAAAATTTGGATGGGTAGAGGTGATTCTGTATACAAGGAATCAGATATAGAATACAATCATGCCCTTGGTAAAAATGAACTATATCATGTTGAGTAATTTGGTTGCTGAGTAGATGACTCCGATCGGCCACCTGATAAATTATCTAACTGCATTAGTAACACTGTACTTAATCATGGGGAATTTGCTTGTAGTAAGCTACATGGTACGATGCTGATATGAAACCAACCTGTTAGTAGTCTGGCCCATTCAGAGGAATTTAAATATGATGCATTATGAAATTAAGATAAGACTGCAGGGGCATTACATCTGGGATAAATTTCTTGCAAATGGCACGGATCTACTTGCAGAGTGTTGACGAAAACATCATTACCTGCTATCAGAGGTGTCATCTTAAAAGATCTCCTGGACATCCCTCCCCGACGGCGCTTGTTTTTTAAGCGAACGGCCGCGGGCTCTGGCAACAGGATAGGAGAGAAGGGAGCTGTGGGCGGCAGTACCTTGACTGTGCTGAACGCCGGAGGCACCGTTCGATGTCACCCCTGTCGTGCTCCTCGCTGCACCTACCTGCCGAGAAATGTGAGATTGTGAGAGGACATGCCGACAGAGAGAGAGGACAGGGATAGGGGAGGGTGACCGGCGGCGGCGTCGTGGCTGAGCCTTTCGCCGGAAGCTCCGGTGCTGGTTGCCTCTGTCCTCTGCTCGGTGGAGTGCACGTACCTTCATAGGGTGAGAGACCGTGGGGAGGGCTTGGGATGGAGAGCGTTGGGGCGGAATGGCAGCATCGCCGTGGGGAGCGTTGTTGCCTCGTCTGAACCTGCTGCTTGTGCGGAGGATGGTGCGGCCGCCGCCGGCGAACGGGGATTTCAGACAGTTGTCACGGAGGTGGAGGTGACCGTCGGCGCGGAGGAACGCTTCACTTCATCCTCTCCGCAATGTTTCATCCCCACTCGTCTCGATCTCATTGCGGAGGAGAGGCAACAGTCGGCGATGGCATTGGCGTATTTGTCAGCGGTGTTGAGGTGCAGGCCCGCGGCAGCCTCCGAAGCACCGGCACGATGGCGCCCACTCACCACTTCTGCTAGGCATGGACCGGATCTGTCCCGCAAGTGATTGGTAAAAGTTTGTGATCCCCTCCCTTAAAATTCCTCACCCCCTGCTCAGCTTTGGAAGCCGATGCGGCGGCGGCTGGGTGGTCTCTTGATCCCGTGCCGCGAGCACATGTGCTGCTATGCTCGACATGCATCGGCAGACTGGAGTTGGACGCAAGGAGAAAGGGCGGCGACTTCGGATCTAGCGGCGAGGAGAGTGGCGACAGACGCGTCTGTGGTTGGACCGTGGGGAGGGGTGGAGTCTTGGTCTGCGATTGCGAAATCATAATTTGCGGAATATCTTGACGGAGCGAAAAAAAACGGGTGGGGATTGGGACGATAGGATATGATGTGCAAGTGAGGTTTGACGAAGGGTCGACGTAAACATCGACGGATGTTGGACGATGGGCGACGTATCGCAGACAGGGAGAAGACGGAACGAATATTTTCTTTTAAGTAGTAGAGATAGAGATTGGAAGCTAACCACATACCCCACATGCTAACTACGCAAGAGTCCTTCTTAAATAAGGCATACCATCCATCGTTTGATTAAAAATCCCGTGAAATAGTCCTTCTTAAATAAGGCATACCATCCGTCGTTTTCCATAGTTTTCTAGGATTAACGTGGTGGCTTGTAGGGAATCTCCAATTAGAAAATATATAAGATATGAAACTTTTATAAACTTAATGAATTATTGCATACATATACTCTTATTTATTTGCCTCTAGGGCACAATTCCTTCACAATAATCATCAGCGGTAACTAGATGTCATTGATGACTCCCACACATTCAATACATTGTTTATCGGCTAAACCAGTATGTCATAAACAATATTATGTTTTCTTTGTGTCATGATGTTTTATTTAACCGAGAATCGATCGCTGGTATCCCCAAAGCTAATTGAATCTTGTCACCGGTAATTATTCGTTACTCGTTACTTAACACAACAATCTTTGTCACTAAATCCTAAGTAACATGCTTTCAATTGTTATCGAATGCGCGTCACCGAGTGGGCCCATAATATACTTCTTCTTCATAAGGAGGGACAAATCCCAATCTCGATACATGCTACTCAACAGGTAGTTTTTGACACACATGTAAGACAGATTTATGATCACCCAGTTACAACGTGACGGTTGATGTCGCCAAAGCATTCTTTGGTAACCGGGAGTAACATTATCTCATGGTCGAAGAAGAAAAATACTTTATAATAAAATAAATTGCAATTTCAACTATGTGACACGATGAATTTCTATGTTTAAGTTGGGTCTGTACACCACGACATTCTCCAATGACATGACCTCGTTATTAATTGACAACTCATGTCCATGCACTACACCACGACACTGTATTCCCTACAGACATTTTGGTCGGGAAAACGGCTTACGCCGATAGAAAGTCGGTCGGGAACAAGTATTACCGACCGATATTGTTTGTCACTGAAAGTCCAGTCGGCAATTCCAGTTCCCGACCGACAATGTTTTGCCGACCGACTGTCCGATGGGTACTTATGTTCTTTTCCGACCAACATGTTTTTTCCCGACCGATATTTCTTTTCCGACCAACATTTTATACCGAACGATTATCAGATTATGTTTGTTTTGCCGACCAACATTCCGATGGCCTGCTAACTGCCTTTCCCGACCAACAATTTGATGTTGGTAGTTTTCCCAACCAACATTCAGTCGATTGTGGTGTGAGCCTTTTCCGACCGAGCATTCGACGGTGTATTGTTTTACCGACCAATAATCAGACTATGTGTTGTTTTGCAGATCTTTAGTTTGGCATTTACATTACCAACATAATATCAATCGAGACACATTTGATGACAATGACTTCAAACATAGCATCAATAAAGTCATGTTTCCAAACCAGAAACAAACAGGACATGTCAATCAAACATAATATCACAGTATTTATGTCGTGACCAAGCTACGGGATATATTTACAACATGCATGTCCATTGAATTATAGCATGCTCCATTACAAAAAAGTATCCAATGAACAGATACACCAGATAGCTCTAAGATTCACAGTTTGGTCCCATTACACAAAATACCCGGTCAACACAAGTCGTCAGCTTCACGATTCCTCCCCGTCTTGCATGTCTTTCCTACAAAGGGTAAGCAGGTGTCCATTACATTCATACATTCATAGACAGTGAAACTATAAAAATTTGATCTCTCTTGTAAAGCAAAGTGGATGTTGTACCAAATGGCAGCGTATTATAGATGTACAAAAGTTGAACTCTCCATTTTTTCGAACGATGTCATATACTAAACAGAAAAAAAAACACAACCAGGGTATATGATCGACCAAACAGGCTGACAACACAAGACGAGCACGGTCAAGCAACCTACCCTACAAGAACTACAAAGAAACATAGCCTCTTGCTAAGAAGAACAACAACTTCAGGAGCGTAGGACAGCTTCAGGAACATTGGACGATGACAATAGAAACTAAAATAGGTGGAATTTTACACACTTGTCCTTGGAGCCTACCACACACACACGCAGCTGCACCCAAGACACTCAAACACACAGAAAGAAACTCCCAGAAGTAGTACTAGGGAAGTGGGAACATATCACTTAGAAGGTCAATTGCCGGTTTCCTATTTCTTTTCTCTTGGATCTCTGTTTCACTAGAGCTACCTAGTACGTGCATATGTATATATGTATATGTGCACATAATGCTAATCAAGTCCAGAAACAAAATGATGCTAGTACTTACTGGTGGGCCACTCCACAGGTTCACGTCAAGAGACTGTAGTTAATACTTCATTCCTAAAGCTACAGACTGAACCCCCAAAAAAAAGAGAATGCATGCTTATACCTGGTCCTTGAACCAAAACAAAATATATTGTAGGATATATATTCATGCCTAAAGCTACAGTCTGAACAATGGTTCCTTGTACACGGCTTCAGATCAAAGAATGCTCCACAACTTGACAAGGAAAGCTGTGCATATCACATAAAATTTGATGAATCAAGACTGATAGACACATATTCATTATAGACCAAAACAACTGAATTATTTGTGTCTTGTTTATCAGGCTATTGCATAATGCGGTACTTCCCAAATAATTATTTTGACGGTCGATAAAGTAAAGTCGATAACAAAAATATCAAGTCAGGTTGTCTCGCATGCATTTTACAAAACCAAATATTCCTTCGAACTATCTACACACATCCTATTTGTGCTAGCATGTACTGTAGGGTTCAGTCGCCCACAAATAATTGATAATATACAAAGAAATAGCTTCTGACATTCATCGTAGCATAAATCCACATAAAAAACGAGAGTGATGCACAGAAACATACCAGAATGATTGCAGCAAGCACACCAGGAGCATGATGTCCTGAAGAACCACTCCCGAAGTGTGGTCTCCTAAAGAAGATCTAACGTCACTGATGCCAATGAGGTCAGCCAATTATAGTACTATTACAGAAGAAGAAATTAACTTGTTACATAATTAGTTGCACCTGAATTCAAGACAAAGAGCATCATCTGGATGTCATCAATCAATGTGCTAATGATTGAGGATTTCAACGGACAAGAAAGTAGTCTTAAGCGAGGCCGGTCAGGAAAATCAAACAATTGATCTCTATTGACATGATAAGGAGGTGCTGCTCGATACCTATATGCAGATAATCAAACAATCCTATAACCAAGATTACTATCCTCTTATAAATCTCTTAATCCTGTATCCAACTCTGTTAGAATCCCTATTTTACAATGACTCTACAAACTGCAGTGTTTGTGTAGGACTGTAGGTACTTATATGTTCACATACGCAAATCATGTAGCATGAACCTGAGATGGTTAACAAAACAACAAATTGCAAAATTAGACGGTGTCGGATAGCTAGAACTGATCGGGGTCTCTCCTTCCCATGTAATTTCCTATTATCTGAACTAAGTAAGTATCAAAACAAGGTAGCAGCCCAGCAGCTGCCACTACACACCAGAGTAGGAAACTAATTGGTTCAACTTTCACACAACTGACCCCGTGAAAAGAAAAGGAAAAAACTTACAGGGCCAATAACACACGAGCTTCCCATACCTCTTGCCTGGTTGGCTTTGAGACTCTATCTAGGCATGCAAGTGGACGGTCCAGCGGCCAGGGCGGACGTCTGCCGGCGGTCTCCCTTAAGTGATAACTGACGATATGCTAAGCAAGTTATTAAGCGAATCGGAATGTGGCGGACAAAAATTCTAATCGGAACGGCCGTCCGCCTGCATCCCTAACTCTATCTGTGTTTTGAGCGGCCTTAAATGGCATGTGTGTGGGAACTGCAACGATGGACTCCATGGGCTTACCTGAAGATCCATGTCGCAGACGTAGACCATCCGACGCATCACCTCATTCCGCTGCGGCTCGTCGCATCCCTAACCTCGATCTGCAGCCAAAGATCAGAGATAGAGCACCTAGGCGTGGAGAAAACATGGTGGAATGGTAGATATGCCAGCGGGAGAAAGAACCTGGGCACGCGGCGTTATGTTTAATGGTTGGCCGGAGGGAAGCGGCGTTGCGTGGAAGCGCCGCAGCGATAGGAGCAGGTCGGCCGGGACAGAGCCAAGGCGCGGCTGCGAGCAGGTTAGCCGGGACGGATCCCAGGCGCTGCTAACAGCCTTGTGGTGGAGGGCGTCGGATCTCCCGGCCACCGGCGCCAGGGAGTCTGCTCCTCTTGCATGGGGAGGCTCTCCCCTCCGTGGTGGCCTGTCCGTCGTGCAGCAGGTTCGGCGACGAGTGCACGCAATCCACGGCAGTGTCCGGGACGGACAGGAGCGACGACAAGGATGAGGAAAGGAGGCGCAGCCGGAGCACGGGCGGCCGGCCGGAGGATGAGCAGCGGCGGGCGGGATCTAGATCTCGAGGGAGCGGGCGTGTACGGAGGCAGGGTGAATTGGGGGAGCGAGGAGGCGGCGCGTGGGGAAATAAAATTGTGAACCGCTGCGGCAATAACGGGCCTAGAGGCGCGCGGTGTGAA
Source organism: Alopecurus myosuroides (assembly GCA_028641055.1). Classification (NCBI taxonomy): domain Eukaryota; kingdom Viridiplantae; phylum Streptophyta; class Magnoliopsida; order Poales; family Poaceae; genus Alopecurus; species Alopecurus myosuroides. Next base: position 23,359 of record JAPCYS010001986.1, read on the forward strand.
ATTTCGGATGGGCTCTGGCGCTAAAGTTTCCCGCGCGCGTTTATTTTGGCGGGCCCGTCTATCAACCAAAGGATGGTCGGCAACAATTTCCGACTGATTGTACGATGCTGGTTACAGTAGTACCGACCAACAGTTTGACGATAAAGATTTCTGCAATCCCGACCGATGGTAAGCTGTTGTACATGTGCATTAGCGACCAACTGTTTGACATAAGTTTTCACGACCAATTATATGACGTTGTACACAACTTTTCCCAACACACGCCGGTAGGGAATGTGGTGTCGTGGTGTAGTGATGGTTTAGGAAACCGGAATGATCTATTAATAAAAGAGCTAGTCTAGTAGAGGCCTACGAGGGACAAACTTTTTTTTCATAAAACCACACATGTATTATGTTTCTGGTTATTACAATTCTAGCATGGAGTATAAAAAATTAACATGAACATGGAGATATGATAATAACATTACTGTTTTATTGCCTCTAGGGAATATTTCCAACACGTGGAAGCACAAGGACGTGGTGAATAGAGTTATTCAAAATGTTTCGTTGCTTCATACATTGTTTTAAATTTCACTTTATAAATCTAGGTCTAGGTGAAGTCATTTCGCTCACCGTTTGTATTTTATGGCTTTATAGTACTTCAGGACCTGAAACATTATTCTCTTCATTGATTTTCAAATATTTCCTTAATTATGCAGGGTTAGAACTTTTTAACATGTTTTGCTCATTCTGGTCCCTGCTCAGTGACCTAATGGACATAAGGTTGTCATGAGTGCTAGGTTGCATATATACATATTCGTACCACATCTCGTACATGTAGTCCATCTAGAGCATTGTTCTGTTGTCTGTGGGCAACATTGCAATTTCTTGATTTTTGCTAATGTGATAATGAAGTGTAAGAAAGGAAATGTTGTACTCCTGTGTATTCACTGTTAATCTTGTAAGGTTATCTCACAGCAAAATTGGAAAAAAATTGTTGATTCGATGTAATTGAATGAAATCATTGTCTTGTTGGAAAATGTTGTTGGCCCCTAGAGGCCTCGCCCCTTTCAGTGTTTAACTTTGATGAAAAAAGTCGGTAGAAAAAGATTATATCCTACTATGTATGAATGTCATGGTCCAGTCAATATTCTGCCTTATTAGACAAAGGAAGGCCCAAAATAGAAAGGAAAATGATAGAAAAATGGTCATCGCACATAAAAGTAAAAGTCCAATTGATGCATTCAACCATCCAGAATTGATTGAAAATAAATTAATAATTGGCCAAATTATTGGTCTTGGTCCAACTAGAACATTGAATGGGACTGTGCTAATTTTGATCCAAGACGATTTGGTTTCGTCACGATCTTTCCATGTACGATTAGCAACGTGAGCTGATGTGGCCTAGCTATAATACATGTGACAATTTTGGATCGGTGATTGTTATGATCGGTCCGAAATCGTCGTACATGTCCATGACAATTTACAAAATAAAATTGTATTTATCTATCATTCCCGACGCTTGGTTTTCGACGATCTATTTCTTCGTCATAGGATCAACGTAGACGAAACATAGTGAAAACTTAGTGACGAAAATATATTTCGTGTATCAACTTCTTGTAGCGTACCAAAGTAATTTCAGCCGTGTGCCCCATGGGTAGCCCACCAACTAAATCACGTCAGTGTCGTCCGACCCTCACAGTATAGATGGTCACAAATGAGTCCCTCGCACGGGTCGCCCGACCTTTATCGTCATGTACTCATGTCCAGTTACTATGTTTTTTTTAAAACAGGAGATTACAACTATTTTCGAGCTAGAGGTTTTTTCTCAAAGTTTGACGGAGCTAGCAGGAGATGATACTTGTGCCGAAAATCATCAAAAAAAAATTTTATCTTGGGTAAGATGCAAGAATATGTTAATTACCACTGAGGTGATCTGCAGGTATCTGTGTTACCGGCAGTAGCCAAGGAGGAACTGAAATGCGCTGACGGTGGAGCTGGTGTTTTTTGCGCTTAATTAACTGGATATATCAGCAATTTTTTAGGTGTTAGTCCTAAGATATGATGCTGGTTGGAACATTACAGATTTCCTTATAGACAAAAATAGAATCCGTTTTCAAATATAAATCCCAATAACACATTTATGCTTGAGATAATAAACTACTACCTCTGTACTGTTTTAATTGTCCCCAATTGTGCTTGTTGTTTGTACTTCCGTAAGCCTCCCTCTGTGAAAATAATTCCGGAACGCAATAAAATTTGATATCACAAACAACAAGTCAGATGACATAACAAAGGAACATACAACAAGTGTAGAGTCTTGTTTACAAAGTCGTTCTTGACTCTAACTACTATGTAACCTCGTTTACATATAGGTACGTTTAGCTAACTCTGTAACCTCATAAATGATTTACTGAAATCCTCTTTTATCCCGTATTTACGCATTTATGGTGATTATTACCAATTTAGTGAACCACAATTTGAAATAAACCACATATTAATAAATTACACGTTTTAACACATTTTAGCTTTTTGCATTATTTGATTGAATAGACCAACATTTTCAAACCATGTTTGTTAAAATATGTAAAGATTGGAGCGTGCTATCGATGATGCTTTATAATTTTCTCCACACTAAATGTTTGATTCTTCCTTGCTCTTCTAATATTTTGTAGCCTCAATTAGGCCAGGTTATACGTGTACGACATCAACACCTAACCTTCAGTTTAATTACAATTACAATTGTAGACCAACGTACATATTCCAACAACTATGTCTTGAGAAACACGCAGCTGCCACCAACAGAAATGTCAAGCTGGATGCCACTGATCGAGGATTTTCAATTACGTTGCCTCCAAAAACGCAGCGTCCAAGTCAATGCAGCAATGTAGATCACAAACGCCCATGAGGGGAACACGCAACACCTAAATGTCGCATGAGAAGATTTAGCAATGTCGTTGTAGAGATAATGGAGCCCATGAGGCTCCGTTACCCGCCAGTGCGTCGTGTCCAGGCTCGAGAAGGACACAATGACCCTTTCACCACCGTACGCAAGGTGTGGCCAGGCGGCCCAATACATGTGGGCCTGCGTGAAGATATTCTAGTAAGTATTAATTTTTTGGCCATGCTGACGGCATCGTCTTGGGTGGCCTCGAGTGCCGCACAGAGTTGAGCACATACACCTAACACGCCAAAGGTAATTCAAGGCGGCAATAGAGGCATGCCCCTATTTATAGTTTATCGTGTGCATTTGAAAATTAGTCACACCAAAGCTCAGAGGAGGAGGTTAGGGTTGACACATCCTTCCCTTTAGATTTAAAATAGAGATGTGGAATTTTTTAGGCCCACCCATAATGCAATGTCCAGTACTTTTATGTTGATTTGGCCAATTCTTGCTACTGGCCTAGGTTTTGTTTTTGTTGCACGCTCTGCCACCGCCCATGTTACCTATAAATAAATAAACATAAATATATATGTCAATGAGTGACGAGGAGAATATTTCAAATGCTATTGATGAGCAAACACCCCGTTCTACTAATAACATGAATTTTGTGTTGTTTTTAATAATAACTAATGCAAAGTGGAAAATGTTCCAACAAGGGTAACTACATAAGTTCTTCCAAGTTGATTCACGAATTTGAGATACAAATTACAAGTACTAGCTAGATTTTGAATCACCATCGGTACAGTATGCTTGTGCTCCACTTAGATGTCTAAACTTCTTCCAAAGCAAAACCCCAATAACATTAATTAATGATTTTTCTATCTGAAGATACAAGCTAGCAACATCATCATTCTACTAGCCAATCAACTGTCCATGTCATCCACACTAATATTTTTTAATCACTAGATGCAAGTTACACAATATCCATTTCATAAACCATCCAATTATTAATATTCATAGTTTAATATATATATATATATATATATATATAGACACCCTTTTCAGCACCCTAGGTGTAGAAAACTTATTTTGCACCCACAATTTTTTTTAGCTTCCTAAGTCAAAAGTTTATGTTACGTACGTAATTATTTATGTTCATGTTTGATCCATAAGAGAATACTCAGCATAAAAATGAAAAATATGAGTAAAAACAACATAAAAGTAATAAAAACATTGTAAAAATGTGTTTTTTTTCTATTTTTTGTAGCATCGCGTGAATAAAAGGTTTATGTCATTTATATATTTTCTTACGTTCTACTTGACATACCTAATACGAAAAAAATTACGTGACGTAAAAATCATTTACGGTCCAAAAGATACAGGGTGGGTGTAGAATAACTATTCTGCACCCTGGGTATCAAATAGCGCTACCCAATTGAATTGTAAATATTCACTTAGAAAATACCACATCTCTGATAAAATTTTCCTTTCAATATAAGTTTCTATGGCGATCCTCGTAGCAACGCCCAGGATATCCTTCTAGTAACATATGTGAATTTAACCAATAAAATGAAGGTTATAGTGTTTGTGTGCATTTTTATGATGTTAACTGCCACAATTCTCAAAACCACATCAACTCCTTGTCTTTTCTATTCGCGTCTAGTGCATTTTTTTGGTGTAGTAATACATTCACTCATGTCGGATTGTCGTGTTATCTAATGAGCACTAATGCCCTCTTTCGAGATGTATCATAATCTATAATTCTTGTTAATTGGAAAACCTCCTCCCCTTATTCATCTTCTCTCTTATCTACTAACACATTTTACCTTCGTCATCCACAAACTATGTGAGTGCGGTAGATCGGCAAAGTTATCACTGCTAGGGTGAAGAACGTGTGGTATGTATACCACATCGACATGCACATCTGCATGGTGCGAGGGTTGTTGGTGGGTTTTTACTACTTTCAAATTGATTTTCTATCATTGTTTGGTGAAGTACTATTGTACTTGTTCCAACATGATTATGAATTTCGTGTTTTCATGAACGTTCCATATTGGCTCCTGTACACCACCAATTCACTTGTAGAAAATACCCTTATAGGAGACCAGGCATAAGTGAAATTTTGTCACAAACCCGTCTCTGATAATACCAACGGCGTGTTATTTTTGTGTGGCACCACTAACCGTGTCCCAGAGGCACGTTCATGGACTATACATGCCACTCATATACATTGCCTCGGCCGAAACATATCGATTGCTGGCGTGTTTTTTGCGGACCACCAACGGTTTGGAATTCGTGGCGTGCAAATCCTCCACGCCACTAGAGTTTTATGTCTAGTGGCACGTGTCTATCGCATGCAACCAAAAAACATGCATATTTAATAATACTACAAATTAGGTGGTGAGAGGACATAGCGTCAGTTTATTGGCCCCACCTACCAGCCTCTCATCGCGCCGGTCAAGCAACCGTACCTTTAAGAAGACACCACGACAGAAGATTTGGTATACATCTTTTTCAATGCTTTGCTACTGATATACATCTTTTCAGGACATAGATGTTTTGAGATTAACTAATCGAGTAAGTAGCAGTATAGTAACCAAGACCATAAATGATAATAGGACTCTATAGTTCCATAGGACATTGCATAGACCAGAAATGATAATTGTGTGTGAGGCCTGCGGCATACAAGACATAGCCATCGTGGATTCGACCTGAGAGCTGCCTCCTGGACAAGGAGCACGGAACCAACATGGCCGATGAGCTAAAGATTGAAGCTTGCCTCCATCTCGGACCGTCTGTGGTAGTCAAAGATTGGCTCCAGAGCTTGGCGCGCCCAACATCGGCGCCACCCAGTGGTGTTGGTGGTGGTACGGATCCGGCCTATCCGGGTTCGCCGACGCCGCATGGGGCGATATGTCGCCGCTTGGACGAAAACTCGGATCTTTCTGGAGGTTTGATGTGGTACCAGATCAAAGGGAGCGTGGCGAGGAGGATGGAGTTGGGGGCGCGGCGGCGACGACGATGAATCACAATAGGGAGCCGGAGTAGAGGGAGAAGGGGGAGCCAGGAGGTGACAGCGAGCGAGTGTGTGATCACGTCGTGGTCCACGGGTTAGCTCGAAAAAATATGAAGCGTATTTTCACAAATGTGTCGTTTGATACAATAATTTCAAGTCGGAGAGAGTACCGGTTAATATTTGTCGCTTTAATCATAAAGCCTCGCGAATTCCGATTTTGATATAGTCGCAAATATGTTCTAATCGCCGTGTTCCCCATTTAGAACTCCTATATAATCTCTTGCCCCTCTCCTACTCACAATAGGTGGCAGATCAAGAAAAAAAGATTGAGGATTGCATATTGCATTTGACACTAGATTTAAGTCATATTTACCTACCATATGCTATATATTGCATTTGATATCAACATAAATAGCTAAACTATTGGTACAATCATGTTTTTTATATAATACCTCTCCACCATAGGAAATGACAGAATTATGAACATTCTAATTAGAAATCGTTCCCTAATTGGAACCTATCAATTCAAGACGCTCATTGATTAGTAAACCATAAAACAACCCGAACCGAGCACATCGAAAGATTATGGATCGTTGGATGCCGCTGGATGATGCAATCATCGTGGGATATCTAGCCTAGTCATCCTCCTGGACTTTGAGATAGTGGTTTTAGAGGATTTTGAGGAGGATGCAAGGAGACAGAAAATAATGAGAGCAGCGTGCAGTGATCGGTCCATGCAGGGGAAGGAGTGAATCCAGTTCATCTTGAGGATATATCAAAGGACGGAGCAGGCCCCGTGGGAACGATTCTCTTGTGTGGGCCATTCATATGCTGCAACAGGCCGATTGGTGCTACTCAATAATGGCATCAAATTCCTTGACTAACTTGTTGTTCTGCTGGATCTTCTGGGAACTATTCTACATGTGAGTGTACTCCACTTAGCACCCGTAGATTATTTCCCGTTGTCTCCCATTTCCTAATGTATTTGTTTAGCGGGATTATTCCCAATGTATTTAGTTTCAAATTCGTGTCTTTTCCCGTGTCGTCTCTTTAGGCTATACTAACTCATATGTCTTTCTTTAGCCGATTTGACAGCGGTAGACTGGCCGCTAATTGGATGAGATGGAGTTCTATATATGTGTGTGCCATACGGATAGTCCTAGGTTGGTGAGTACGTACTTTCTTCGATTTTATGCCATGAGATTGATAAAGTTGTACATGTACCTACATAAAAGTTACTTGAGAAGTTTCACAGATTTTTCAATGCAAATCAAAATAACTTGATGAGACAATGTAAGTACTGGTCTTCATGTGGATCCAATCAATTTACATGCTGGTTACCAAAAAAAAACACATGAAACCGCAAGGTGAGGAGCAAACTCATCTCAAAATATTGTGGTTTGCTTCTAACAAGAACATAGTGTTGCTTCTGATTAAACAAAATTAGTGGTTTGTCAGAGTCTATTACAAATTATATGGTTATCTCATCCTTTTGGTGATGGCGGTGGCCTGGTCCCATGTTTCGATGACCGCGTGCAGGGTACGAACAAGAAAAGGACAATTGAACAATGATGTGGATTTCAGCCCCAACTAAAGAACTAAAAATAGAGTAACCAAATGCTTGTTGCGCCTAGCAAAGCCATGTCAAACAAGTCTTGGCCTCACTCGAGAAATTCAAGGAGGTCATGAAGGACATGAGGGTAAACGTGGGGATGATGGTCTGGAACCTGGAAAATTCTACGCGATAAGCTTCGAAAGTATATGTCAACCTAAGGTCCATCTTATCCTCTACGAACCCCCTCATGTGATGGATGGCGTAGTAGGCCTCCCATCATGTTGTTTTCCGGCTGCTTGACACAGGGAAACTCCATTTTGTGCGTCATTATATCGCAGTTTCGCCTAAGGATTTGCTTTTTGAGGAGGCCATGTCATGCGGTGAAGCCGGTGAGAGCTTTTCCCAGAACCATCTTGATGAGGTTGTAGTCTTTTGTATTTTCAAGACTCCCTGAGTCATAATAAACAACGTGCGACTATTGTGGGTAGAAAATGACGTTGTGCAAACCACCGTCCTCGAGTTGATCTTCATACATGAAAATTTGCAAATGGAAATCAAGAAAGCATGTTATATATTGTGGATGGCGAATGACTTACTCGGCAAAGTAAGACACGAGAATAATGTCCTTGTCCTTGTCCTTGTTCGCCACCAAGAATTCCTTAACATAGCTAATCACACATGCCAAGTTAAGGGTGTTGGCCAACAAGCTCTCATATATGGTGTAGGGTCAATTATCACGATTCCCGGGACCTTCTCTCTCGTCACCTGGATTGGTATGTTCATCGGGAATTGGCGGAAAAAGTCTCTGTCGAGCCGTCTCACGTTGAGAAGGTTGAAAATTTCACCAAAACTGAGGAAGAACACGTCACAAGGGGATTTTTCAAAAAAGTCAATGCCTTTTATCACATTGACCATACAAATATGGTATGATGGACTTTCCTCAGAGACAAGACGTTCTACCAAATACTGTCATGCGGGCTCCTCAGATCCAAGTCTAATGCAGAAATCTGCGGATATTAGTGATGGATCTTAGCGAGGTCGCACGCTTTGAAAGCAACTTCTTCGCCCAGTCTTTCAATGAGCTCAAGGCCTAACATCAAGAACGGCGTGTGGTCGTCCTGCAATAGTAAGCGGTCATCTATCTCTTCATTAGTCGGTTGAGGTGTGGGGTGGTGGAAAATCTCCTCTGATTCTATGACATCGTGAAGGATTATGTTTGAAATCTTAGACTGGATGTGAAGAAGCTCATGTCTGAGATCGACATGTTTTCAGTTGGCCAAGAATCGACGAAAATCTCTGAGAGTATATTGCAACATATGTTCTGTCTTATCCTCTACGAACTCCCTCATGTGATGGATGGCGTAGTAGGCTGCCCTCGTGTTGTTTTTCGGCTGCTTGACGCGTGGGAGCTCCGTTTTGTGCGTCATTATATTACAATTTCGCCTAAGCATTAGCTTTTTGAGGGGACCATGTGCTGGGGAGAAGCTACTGAGACCTTCTTACAGAACCATATTGATGTGCACTAGTAGAAAATAGGCCTTCCATACGCCCCATTAGTCCCCAAAATAATCGACCCGCGACCATAGGGGTCTTTAATCGCGGTTCGGGACGATACCCGCGACCAACAGTATGGGCCCAGCGCGCTCGGTCCACAACTGGCGGACGGGAGAGCCTTTAGTCCCGGTTGGCCAGGCCAAACGGGACTAATAGGTCCTCAGGCTGGCCCGAAGGCCTTTAGTCGCGGTTGTCCAGGCCAACCGGGACTAAAAGCCCATCCCTATATAGGACTCAACTCGCTGCACTTTGCTACATTTGGTGTCACTTCTACTCACAATATTCACAAGGGGTGGTGGGTTTGCTTTTGGTTCGTACTATGCACACAAGGTGTTCGATAAAATGCCCGAGAGCATGAAACACACATGATATGAAGTGTCCGAGCCGCACTTGAGCTTTTTCATCTATTCTACCTCCGCGATCGCGGTTAGCAACTTGAACCTTTCATGATTTGTATTATTTCTAGCTAGTTAGTTTAACAAATGCATGATGGTTAATTATATACTTTATATAATAATAATGCAGATGAATCGGCAATGGATGTACGGTAACCGACTCTCCGGCGAGTTCACTACGGGTTTGAAAGATTTCCTCGTAGTGGCAAATGCGAACAAACAGCGAGGTTTTATTATCTGTCCATGTGCTGAATGTAAGAATCAAAAGGGTCACTCCTCCTCAAAAGTCGTTCACATGCACCTGCTTCGGCACGGTTTCATGCCAAGCTATAATTGTTGGACCAAGCATGGAGAAAGAGGTGTTAGAATGGAAGAAGATGAAGAAGAGGATGATATCGATTTCAACTATCATGAGGCTTTCGGTGATACTTTCATGGAGGATGATGCTGAAGGTGGGGAAGGGTTTGGTGAAGGTGAAGAAGAGGCACATGATGAGCCCGCTGATGATCTTGGTCGGACCATTGCTGATGCACGGAGACGATGCAAAACTGACAAGGAGAGGGAGAATTTGGATCGCATGTTAGAGGATCACACGAAGTCGCTGTACCTAGGATGCGATAATAGTCTGAAAAAGCTGGGCTGCACACTGGATTTGCTGAAATGGAAGGCACTGGAAGGTGTAGCTGACTCATCATTTGAAAATTTGCTGAAAATGTTGAAGAATATGTTTCCGAAGAATAACGAGTTGCCCGCCAGTACGTACGAAGCAAAGAAGGTTGTCTGCCCTCTAGGTTTAGAGATTCTAAAGATACATGCATGCATTAACGACTGCATGCATCCTCTACCGCGGTGCATACAAGAATTTGAATGAATGTCCTGTATGCACTGCATTGCATTATAAGATCAGAGGCGATGACCCTGGTGACGATGTTGAGGGCGAGAAACCCAGGAAGAGGGTTCCCGCCAAGGTGATGTGGTATGCTCCTATAATACCTCGGTTGAAACGTCTGTTCAGGAACAAAGAGCATGCCAAGTTGTTGCGATGGCACAAAGAGGACCGTAAGTCCGACGGGGAGTTGAGACACCCCGCTGATGGAACGCAATGGAGAAAGATCGACAGAGAGTTCAAAGATTTTGCAGCTGACGCAAGGAACATAAGATTTGGTCTAAGTACTGATGGCATGAATCCTTTTGGCGAGCAGAGCTCCAGCCATAGCACCTGGCCCGTGACTCTATGCATCTACAACCTTCCTCCTTGGTTGTGCATGAAGCGGAAGTTCATTATGATGCCAGTGCTCATCCAAGGTCCGAAGCAACCCGTCAACGACATCGATGTGTACCCAAGGACATTAGTTGATGAACTTCTACAGTTGTGGGGCACACCTGGTGTACCTGTGTGGTATGAGAACAAAGAAGAAGAATTTGACCTACGAGCGTTGCTTTTTGTACCATCAACAATTGGCCTTCTCTTAGTAACCTTTCGGGACAGTCAAATAAGGGATACAAAGCATGCACGCACTGCTTACATGAGACTGAAAGTGTATTTTTGGATAATTGTAGGAAGAACGTGTACCTGGGTCATCGTTGATTTCTTCCCTGAAATCATAACGTAAGAAAGAAAGGCAAGCATTTCAACGGCAAGGCAGATCACCGGCCGAAGCCCGCGGAACGTACTGGAGCTGAGATATTTGATATGGTCAAGGATTTGAAAGTCTTCTTTGGAAAGGGTCCTGGCGGACAATCAGTTCCGCTGGGAGTTGACGGGCACGTACCCATGTGGAAAAAGAAATCGATATTTTGGGAGCTACAGTATTGGAAAGTCCTAGATGTCCGCTCTGCAATCGACGTGATGCATGTTATGAAGAATATTTGCGTGAACCTGCTAAGCTTCTTGGGCGTGTATGGGAAGACAAATGATACAAAGGAAGCACGGCAGGACCAGCAACTTTTGAAAGACCCAGATGACCAGCATCCGGAATGGTTTCAAGGTCGTGCCAGCTCCGCTCTTACCAAAGAAGAGAAGGTCATTTTTTTTTGAATGCCTGAGCAGTATGAAGGTCCCGTCTGGCTTCTCGTCGAATATAAAGGGTATAATAAACATGGCGGACAAAAAGTTCCAAAACCTGAAGTCTCACGACTGCCACGTGATTATGACGCAATTGCTTTCGATTGCTTTGAGGGGGCTCCTACCGGAAAATGTTCGAGTAGCCATTGTGAAGCTATGTGGATTCCTCATTTCAATCTCTCAGAAGGTAATCAGTCGAGAAGATCTACCACGGTTACAGAATGATGTGGTCCAATCTCTTGTCAGTTTCGAGATGGTGTTTCCACCATCCTTCTTCAATATTATGACGCACCTCCTGGTCCACCTAGTCGAAGAGATTTCCATTCTCGGTCCTGTATTTCTACACAATATGTTCCCCTTTGAGAGGTTTATGGGAGTATTAAAGAAATATGTTAGTAACCGTGCTAGGCCAGAAGGAAGCGTCGTAAAGGGCTATGGAAATGAGGAGGTAATTGAGTTCTGTATTGACTATGTTCCTGACCTTAAGCCGATTGGTATTCCTCAATTGCGGCACGAGGGGAGACTAAGTAGAAAAGGCACGATCGGAAGGAAATCAACGATATGTATGGACGGTCATTCTATGACTGAAGCACACCACACAGTTCTGCAAAATTCGAGCTTGGTGGCTCCGTACTTCGATCAACACAAGAATATTTTACGCTCGGACAACCCGGGGAAGCCTGAATCATGGATTAGAAAGGCCCACATGGAGACTTTTAGCAGTTGGTTGTCAAAACATTTAATGAATGACAATGATGTTGGAGATCAGCTGTACATGTTGGCCAAGACACCATCTTCGACTATAACGACTTTCCAAGGGTACGAGATTAATGGGAATACATTTTAGACGATCTCCCAAGATAAAAAGAGCACCAACCAAAACAGTGGTGTCCTCTTTGATGCAGCAACCGAGATTGGGCAAAAGGTCACATATTATGGTTACATAGAAGAGATATGGGAACTTGACTATGGACCCTCCTTTAAGGTCCCTTTGTTCCGGTGCAAATGGTTCAAGCTAACATGAGGTGGGGTAAAGGTGGACGAGCAATACGGAATGACAATGGTGGATTTCGACAATCTTGGTTACCTTGACGAACCATTCGTCCTAGCCAAAGATGTCGCTCGGGTTTTCTATTTGAAGGACATGAGTAGCAAACCGAGGAAACGGAAAGATAAGAAAACGATCAGTACATCATGCGATGATCCAAAGCGCCACATTGTTCTTTCAGGGAAAAGAAACATCGTGGGAGTGGAGGACAAGACAGACATGTCAGAAGATTATAATATGTTTGGTGAAATTCCGCCCTTCAAAGTCAACACTGACCCAAGCATTAAGTTAAATGATGAGGATGCTCCATGGATACGGCCAAATCGTAAGAAAGCAGGGACACAAGGGAAGAATTGATGTGTAATAATTTATTGTACCAAACTTTTTTGAATGGATCATGTGAATTATATTATCTCTGATGTGTTTAAGACTAACTCCTTTGCAAAATATTTGAGAAAACGAGTGGAAAACATGGAAAACAGAAGGTTATTACTTAAATGTCTCAAAACCTTGTGAGATAAAATATTCGATTTCATAACTTTTATTCAAAACAGAAAACAGACGCGCTAGCGCGACGCAGTGTCGCCGGAATACAAATTCTTTTATTAAAAAGAGAGAACATACGAACACTACTCCTCGTCGTCGTCGTCGGGGAACTCGTCGGTGACCTCCTCCGGGTCATCGTCGTCGTCGAACTCGTTGGTGACCTCCTCGTCGTCGTCGGAGGTGCATGATGGTATGTCCGAGATAGGCCCCCACCTCGGATCGTCGGAGGCCCAGACTTCGCCGGCGTGGTCGGCCCGACGGAGCTCTTGCAGCGCCTTCGTCCTCGCCTCCCGAGCGGCATCTAATGCGAGGTGGCGTTCGAGGCTCCGCTCCGCCCGCTCAGCCGCGCGTGTCTGCCAAAGCTCCTCGTCGGCGCTCTCCTCCCCTGGATTGTTCCGGTAATACTCGCGGACCACGCGGTCGTCCCTGGCGTCGACTAGGCCCTGAAACGCGCGGTGGCGGAGGTGGAGGTGGTCGGCGACAGTGATGATCTGCGACGGTGGGGCTGTATGATGGCGAATCCGGATGTTTTGTATTTGCTCGATGAACTGAATATATGATGTATCAAACCTTAAAGGGGGATGTAGAACAAAACAATCGGTATCGCCATCATACAGCCCCACCGTGGCTACTGGGTGCAATATGCATACCAAATGCACGGCAGGACGTATGATGGCGAATCCGGATGTTTTGTATTTGCTCGATGAACTGACCGGTGTATGAAGGTGGGCTATATATAGGGTCCTCTGTATCACAAAGTGTTGTGCTAGGGTTTTGATCCAACGGTTAAGAAACCACCTCATCCAACGGCTCACAACAGCTCGAAAGAAACACACTGTAGCCCTGATCGAACGGCTCACAACAACTCGAAAGAAACACACCCCGGATCCAACGACTCACAAGCGCTTGAAAGAAACACACGATCCGTGTGATTCTATCTGATTGGTCCAAACGAAACCCTAACCCATTTAGTCCCGGTTGGTGTCCCCAACCGGGACTAAAGGGATGATCCGTTTCCCAATGAAACCCTAACCCATTTAGTCCCGGTTGGTGTCCCCAACCGGAACTAAAGGGATGTTTTCTTCTCGCTATATATATGTATGCATTGCCACACCATTGGCATAAACACATACAAACTCACCACTCTCTCATGGCTGCTACCGTACCCACTCTAACATTCATCCAGGCGGAGGAACTTTCCGCCTCGAACTACCCCTGCCCGTGCGGCTACAATGTTCCCGCCGGTTGGATGCTGAGCGCCGGAGGAGTGCCGGTCCCTCCTCTTCCTCAAGGTGTGGCGCGTCGGGCGGCCATCACGAACCACTACTACCACGAGCTCACGCCGGAGCAGCGGAGGAATCCCAGTTGGCATCCCGATAACCAGCATATTTGGGATGACTTCTTCATCAATCGGCGTGAGAGGGCGCTCGCCAGGTATGAGGAGGACGGTCCGCCTCCTGGGAACTTTCACGAGGCCGGTCGTCGGCTATGGTGGTCCGGCCGGACTCTACAGAGCGTCATGGACTACATCAGGGCCGGCGATATCCCCCGCCTGCGCTACCCTCAAGCCCAGTCCTGGAGTCGTGATCCTCCGAGGGAGTTCAGAGCACCGTCAGACGATAGTGACGACGACAGTGGCGACTACGACAACTACGAGTCGGAGTACTATAGGCCTAGGCAAAAGTATGACTAGAAAATATCAGATCCACAATGTCTTGCCATTATGTAGATCGATCATGCATCTATGCTCTCCGTTTAGGTTTAGATCCACTCTTGCCATTATGTACTACCTTTTTTATCTATATATATATTTAAGATGTGTGTGAATCTTTCTGATTGGATGGAACAAAACCCTAACCATTTCGTTGGATGAGAAGATTTAGCGATGTCGTTGTACAGATAGAGGATCCCACGAGGCTCCGTTACCCGCCGGTGCGTCGTTTCCATGCTCGAGAAGGACACAATGACCCTTTCGCCAGCGTACTAAAGGTGTGGCCAGGCGGCCCAATACACGTGTCTCTGCGTGAAGATGCTCAGGTCCGTGTAATATTGTTTTGGCCATGCTGACAGCATAGTCTTGGGTGGCCTCGAGTGCCCCACGGACTTGAGCACATACACCTCACACGCCAAAGGTAATTGGCGACGACAATAGAGGCATACCCCATTTATAGTTTATCGTGTACATTTCAAAATTATTCACATCAAAGCTCAGAGGAGGAGGTTAGGGTTGACACATCCTTCCCATCAGCTTTAAAATAGAAATGTGGAATTTTTAGGCCCACCCATAATGAAATGGACAGTACTTTTATGTTGATTTGGCAAATTCTTGCTACTGGCCTAGGCTTCGTTTTTGTTGCACGCTCTACCACCGCCCATGTTACCTATAAATAAATAAACATAAATATATATGTCAATGAGTGACGAGGAGAAGATTTCAAATGCTATTGATGAGCAAACGCCCCGTTCGACTAATAACAAGAATTTTGTGTTGTTTGTAATAGTAACTAACGCAAAGTGGAAAATGTTCCAACAAGGGTAACTAAATAAGTTCTTCGAAGTTGATTCACGAATTTGAGATACAAATTACAAGTACTAGCTATATTTTTAATCACCATTAGTACAGTATGCTTGTGCTCCACTTAGATGTCTAAACTTCTTCCAAAGCAAATATCTGAACATACAAGCTAGCAACATCATCATTCTACTAGTCAATCAACTGTCCATGTCATCTACACTAATATTTATAAATTACTAGATGCAAGTTACACAATATCCATTTCTTAAACCATCCAATTATTATTATTAATAGTTTAAAAATATATATATATATATACTATGATCAATTTAATTATAAATATTCTCTTAGAAAATACCACATATCTGATAAAATTTTCTTTTCAATATACCGTAGTTCCTATGGCGATCCTCGTAGCAACGCCCCGGATATCCTTCTAGTAACCAATAAAATGAAGGTTATAGTGTTTGTGTGCATTTTATGATGTTAACTGCCACAATTCTCAAAACCACATCAACTCCTTGCCTTTACTAGTCGCGTCTAGTGCATTTTTTGGTGTAGTAATACTTTTACTCATGTCGGATTGCCGTGTTCTCTAATGAGCACTAATGCCCTCCTTCGAGATGTATCATAATCCCCATTTTTTGTTAATTGGACAACCTCCTCCCTTCTTCATCTTCTCTCTTATCTACTAACACATTTTACCTTCGTCATCCACAAACTATGTGAGTGCGGTAGATCGGCAAACTTATCACTGCTAGGGTGAAGAACGTGTGGAATGTATACCACATCCACATGCACATATGCACGATGCGAGGTTTCTTGGTGGGTTTGTAGTAATTTCAAATTGATTCTGTATCATTGTTTGGTGAAGTACTATTGAACTTGTTCCAACATGATTATGAATTTCGTGTTTTCATGAACGTTCCATATTGGCTCCTGTACACCACCAAATCACTTGTAGAAAATACTCTTATAGGAGACTAGGCATCAGTGGAATTTTTTCACAAAAGAGTCTCTGATAATACCAGGGGCGTGTAATTTTTGTGTGCCACCACTAACCGTGTCCCAGCGGCACGCGCATAGACTATACATGCCACTGATATGCATTACCTCTGCCGAAAACATAGCGATTGCTGGCGTGTTTTTTGCGGACCACCAATGGTTTGGAATTCGTGGCGTGCAAATCCTCCACGCCACTAGAGTTTTATGTGTAGTGGCACATGCCTATCGTGTGCAACTAAAAACTGCGTATTTAATAAAACTACAAATCTGCTGGTCAGAGGACAGAGCGTCCGTTTATTGGCCCCACCTACTAGCCTCTCATCGCCCCGGTCAAGCAGACCCACCTTTAAGAAGACACCACGACAGTAGATTTGGTATACATCTTTTTCAATGCTTTGCTACTGATATACATCTTTTCAGGATAGAGATGTTTTGAGATTAAGTAATCGAGTAAGTAGTGTCAATGATAATGACCAGAACCGTACTTGAGTCCATACGGGTTTCGTGTTAATATAGGTGGCAAAGGCCATACGGTACAAGTGTTTGGATCCGTATACAAAACCATACGGTATCCTGAATACAAGGTATCTAACACTCCCCCTTAATCTAAACCTTCGACAGGTTTAGATTACGCTTGAATTCATCTAGTAATTTTACAGGAAGTGCTTTTGTAAACCCATCAGCCACTTGATCTTTGTAACACCTGGGGTGTTACCCTATTAGAGAGCTGTCTGTTTTCTTTTTTTGCTTGCATCATATGCATCACATTGCATTGCACCATGTTTGCATCACAACTGAAAATTCAAAACAATTTAAAATTTCACCCCCTGCTCAAAATTCCCAATTTTAAAATTTCAAACTAAACAACTCCAATTGTTTTTCAATAGTTGAAGTTGAATTGCTTGTTAATAAAACTTTCCCTCTTGTTGAAAACCCTAATGGTAACTTTCCAATTCAACTTAAATTTCAAATCATTTCAATCATAATGGGCATGATCAAATGGTGGTTTAAAAATCAAATTCTTGCAAACTATTAAATTCATTAATGTTTGCATAATTGCTTGAGTTCATTAAATAAAATTTGTTGCTTTCCAAAAATTTTCCAAATCAAACTAATAGTTGAAATCCAACTAACCATTTAAAACCAAACTAATTTTCCAAATTTTGAAAATCATTACTATCCTTGCTTTTACTCATTGTTTGCAAATCAATAAAATTTAATTATAAAATAAAAACCACCCCAAAACCCCTTTTCTATCTCTCTCTCCCTTTTATTCTTTACAAAAAAAATCAACTAATAGAAAAAAATAAAATGAAAGCAAAGGAGAGGGCAGCCCATTATTTCCCTTTCCTCCCCCCAGCCCACCAAACCTCCTAGCCCAATACCCCCTCCTTTTTTTTCTGTCGTCTTCCTCCTAGCGACGTCATCTTCAGTACGATCATCATCAGAATCGGTCGATCCCCTCCTCCCCCCTCCAGATGCTTGCCGTACCTAGGCTCTCACCACCATAAAACCTACATCCCTCTGCCCTTCCCCTCTGTAACCCTAGTTCCCTTCCTCCTAGCGCCGCCAGCTACCTCTCCCCTCTTCCACTGAACCTCTCTGCTCCTGTTCCCCCCCCCAACAGCCACCGAGACCACCTCCACCGTCCCATCGCCACAACCCCCTCGAGGAGCAACGGGTCCCGGGAATGGAACCACGTCGTCCTTCTGGACCTCCCCGTGTCCTTGCCGGTTGCTGGGATCCGCCGTGGGGGGCGCGCCGTCGCCGGAGAGGACCTCGCTGCTACTGTCCGACAGCAGCAGGTTGCCTTCCTCGACGAACAGGCCGAGGTGATCGTTTCAGTCCTCTCCCCTTCCCCCTCCTGTCCGCACCCACACGCCCTAGGCCCAAGCACCGCACGCGCCAGCACCCCACTTGCACCTCGCCGCCCTGCAGTAGTCGTCACCGGCTGGTTCCGTCACTGGGACGAACGAGATTGCAGCGAGGCAGCGTAGGTTTCAGTTTCGTCAGTGTTTCCTGACGGAGGCTTACCTCAAAACCAAACGCTCCCGTACCCTGTCACGAATCAAACGCTAGCGCATTGGTACTGCTCCACGGCGCGCGAGCCACAGCACCCGGGTTCGAAACCCCTTGGCCGCAGCGGAAGCCACCTTTTTTGCGAAATAAATCGCGCGCAGCCAGGCCCCACCCGTCATACTCCCTGTTGCCCCGTCAGCTGCACACCCACGCGCAGTCAGCGCCACCCTGGCGTGGCCCCACTGGTCAACCAGTGTGGGTAGCCCAGCCGCTGTGCAAAGTGTTTAATCCCCTATTTTCTTTTTTTCCAGAAATGATTAATAACCCTAAAAATTCAACTGGCTATAATTTCTAATTTATAAATCCAAATCACACAAACTTTATATGTATCCCAAACAAAATTTCCTGTACTTTACAGATATGCCATTCGTTTTCTGTTTTGAATTTTCAAAATGCAATTCAAATTTGAATTCAAATAATTCAATTGTAATTTGCAACAATTCATAAATAATTCATACTAATTCCAAATAAGGCAAATAAAATATGTTTTCCATACAATTTTGAATAACCTTTTCAAATATAAATTTTGTTTCATGGTTTGAATAATTTAAATTGCCTAAATAATTTAATACTTGTTTAATTCATTTAAATTTGATAAAATCATAACTTGCTCAAAATAAAATAATTTTGAACATGCAAAATCTGTTTTCAAACCATCAAAGTGTGACCTTTTCAAATGTGAGTTTGAATTTATGTTTTGAACAAATAAAAATTAAATTAAATTCAAACTTGTTTTAAATTCATTTAAAACTTGTTTAATATTGTTTAATTCATAATCAAATTATCCTAATTCCAATTTCAATATTTGAAACATGTAATCCAACTAAAATTTGATGTTCTTTTCAAATATAAATTTTGTTATTAGTTTTGAACACTTTAACTTGATGAAAACAACAATTGTTTGTGTGACACCCTTAAGGAACCAAAATTTTCTAACTTAATAACTAAATTTCTAAAATTGGTAAACCTTATTTCCAATTGGTTCTATTGTTGTTATTTTGTTGTTTTCCTCATCCATGCATCATGCTAATCCACCTTCACCTGTTGATTAGTTGGAAAACAAACAATCTAACCATAATTCATGGGCTTTTCCTATGCAACTCAAATTGCATATGGGTCCATTTAAATCTGTTTATCTTGTCAACTAGTTTACCTTGATGCATCTTTAAACTTGTCATGCATCCATATCTTGATCATGCTGGATCTTTTGCCGTAGTAGTAATTGTTGCATCCGGTATTTGTTCGAGGTTCGTTGCTTCTTCCCGGATAGGACGTTGAGATGATGTGAGCAACGACAAGTTCTGCTACCTTGCGGGATCTCAGGCAAGTATACTCACTTGCTGCCATATGGCTGCCTTTCATCACTTGTTACCGATTCTTTCCGTTGTTCTTTTCTGCTAGCCTTAGTAGTAGTTGTTTCTGTTACGAACCCATCACATGAATCCCTTAACCTTGATATTGCCTCACCTCCATACCTATAACCATTGCTTGTTGCCCGTGTCTTACTAGCATGCTTAGGTTGTTTTGCTCGAGTCTGTTACCCGTTACTTTCTGTTGCTATCTCTATTATGTTCTGGGGGCTCGATGTTTAATCAATCAATCATGCTAGTGTTATTGTTAAATAATAAACTTGATAATAAGGCACCGGCAGGAGGCCCAGGGTGATTTTGAGGCCTGCTAGTGTCGACCCTAATAGGAAAAGGGTCTTGTCTACTGATCCATGATGAGCGCACTAACCGCATGTGGGAAGCGAGTATGGGCGCCCCCAATTTGATTCGATTCGCATCTCGTCCAAATCGCCACACGTAGTTCGGGCTTTCCATTTGCTGCATGCATGATCTTGCGAGCCCTTGGATCCCGGGTGGAACTTTTGTAGTCGGCATTTAGGGCGGCGTGGTCTTCCAGTGCTATGAGGGTCCCCTTTTCTTCGTGGGGCTCGATTAGCCGCGCACGCACAGCACGTGGTGCTTTGGGCTTGATGCGAAGAAGAGTTGAGTTGTGTAGAGTGCCCCGCTTGGTGGAAGTGCATTTCCATCTGGCGGGATATTCTTGCGTGTACGGCCAAATTGGTGCAACCCTGCAGGGATAATCTTCTCGAGAAGCCGTGTTTTCCGCGGTTATGGATTACCTGGTGAAAGTACTGGCTAACAAGTACTCAGAACAACTTAAACATAATGATCAAACATGTTACACCCAATGATTAATAACTTGACTAGTAATAGGTTGATGACACAATAACTTGATTCACCTTTAATACAACTGAGTTATCCTCGGATTGCTTCTTTGGATAAGGGGCGAGATCCAGGATGGGTTTGTTTGAAGTTATCTTTCAGTTGGTTACTATACTCGATCTTATCTTCTTTCTGTTAGCCGGAAGTTGTAGTATCTCTCTGTAGTTGGTTAGTGCAGCCCGCTGTCGCTTATTTGCAATAACCCCTTCTTTTCCGTTGATCCCAAAGTATTTGTATCTTGTGATGACTGGCTACGCCGGTATCTTGTGAGTATGGGTTTTATCCCCCTTGCCAGTACTTAACCGTACTGACCCACGAATCTCTTTCGTGGCTGCATATTCAACATTGCAGTCAACAGGTTTGAAGTCTGACGACGTTAGCTTGGGAATCCCTCCGGCTTGGCCTGGGCAGGGATTGGACGCTCTCGGTTATCTTCAGGACTCTTAGTCCAATTTGGATCTTGTCCGTAGACGGACGATATGTTGTTTCTTCCGCTGTTATATGGATCTTTGTATTGTATCAGTTGTATCCCCGACTCGTTTGAGTCATCTTGTAAATCTCTTTTCTGTTGTTGTTGTGGATTATTCGTGAACTGATGTAATGTTATCACAAGTGGCAACCTGGAATCGGTTATTATGTGGAATTTGGCGGGAATGCTGAAATCTGCATAGTGCCCGATCTCGGGGCGTCACAATCTTTGCTTGAAATAAACTTGATATCCAGAAGATTATTAGCAACTCTTTCCCTAACAAAGTGAAAGTCTATCTCAATATGTTTAGTACGGGCATGGAAAACTGGATTTGTTGACAGATAGGTAGCCCCCAGATTATCACACCAAAGACAGGGTTTATCCTTCATCTTGACACCAAGCTCACCAAGAAGTGCTTCTACCCAAATCAATTCTGCTGTGGCATTAGCTAAAGCCTTATATTCAGCCTCTGTGCTAGATCTGGACACTGTAGCCTGTTTTCTGGCACTCCAAGAAACTAGGTTTGAACCAACAAAGATAGCAAAACCACCTGTGGATCTTCTATCATCAAGAGAACCAGCCCAGTCTGCATCAGAGAAAGCACTTAGAAGTACAGAGTGTGATTTAACAAATGTGATGCCAACCTTAGACGTATCCTGTATGTATCTGAGAATCCTCTTCACAGCTGACCAGTGCTCAGTTGTGGGGGCATGAAGAAACTGACAAACTTTGTTTACAGCAAAAGATAAATCTGGACGTGTCAATGTTAAGTACGGTAATCCTCCAACAATGCTGCGATATTGAGTACTATCTGCAGGGCCTAATAATGTACCATCAGTGAGAGACGATTGTTCTGAAGATGATAAAGGTGTAGGTGCTGCTTTGCATCCACTCATTCCAACCCGTGATATTAAATCCATGGCATATTTCTCTTGAGTCAAAATCAATCCATTTTCTACCTTTTTTACTTCAATCCCAAGAAAGTAATGTAGATCACCTAGATCTTTAATGGCAAAATTCTCAATGAGATCTCGAAGCAAAGCATTAATAGCATCATCAGAAGAACTTGTCACTATAATGTCATCAACATAAATCAGCATATAAATAATGATACCTGCCTTATCATAGAGGAATAATGATGTGTCAGCCTTTGAAGGAGTGAAACCGAGTTCACTTAATTTTGAGCTGAGTCTTGAGTACCATGCTCGAGGTGCTTGTTTTAGTCCATAGATAGCTTTATCAAGTTTACAGATATGATGCGGAGCGTGAGGATTTTCAAAACCTGGAGGTTGTCTCATGTATACCTCCTCTTCCAGAACACCATGTAGAAACGCGTTCTTGACATCTAGCTGCCGTAAACTCCATCCACGAGAGACAGATATAGACAAAACAACTCTGATAGTAGCAATCTTTACCACAGGACTAAAGGTATCCTCATAATCAATTCCATACCTCTGTTTGAAACCTTTTGCAACTAGTCTTGCTTTATACCTGTCAATAGAGCCATCAGCTTTCTTCTTGACACGATATACCCACTTGCAGTCAATTAAATTTGTACCACTACTTGGGGGAACAAGATGCCATGTTTTGTTTTCAATAAGTGCATCATACTCTTCTTGCATTGCTTGTTGCCATTTTGGATCATCAAGAGCCTCCACAAGTGTGCTAGGTTCACCTGTGGAAGAGAACAGTCCAAATCTAATAGTATTATCAGTTTGTGACTTCTTTATACCTTTTCCATATGGAATAGTACCATCAGTAAACTTCCTTGGTTTTACTATTCCTTTCTGAAGACGTGTACGAACTCCAACTTGCTGCTGTTCAATCATAGGGGAAATATCAGATTCATCTTCTTCTAAATTTTTCTCACCTTCTTCTTCTCTATTTCCTTCGTCTTCTGCCACTCCTGCCCCCCCAGCGCCAGCAGCCACAGAAGATCCGAGAGAATCTGCAGTGGGCTGCGCGCCAGGAGACAAGGAGCAAGGCGACAGGGACAGCCGCAGCGAATCGCTGTTGGCCACACTTGCAGCGCCAGGTGGCGTCGTCGGAGAGGATGCATGCAGGGGGTCGCTCCCGGCCACACGTGCAGCGCCAGGTGGGGACCGCGGGGACCGCGGGGGCGTGTGCTGCTCGCGACCAGTGCGGGCAGGCGAATCTGCCTCGGAACTGGACGCCTCGGGATCGGGTGCCTCGGGATCCAGCGCGTCAGAGGAATGTTCAGGGAAATCTGCATCGGAGTCAGGTCCAGTTTCGTCATCTTCCTCCTGCGCTGAAAAATCAATTTCTGTACCGTTTTGTATGCTGTTTTCGCTGGAACTTTGTACTGGATGTTCTTCAACCTGTTGCACATCAGTAATTGGGACAATAGGAGACACATGGTTATCAATATTTGGTACACCCTCATTAGATGGAAGAAGTAGAATTTGTTGTTTGAGGATGGCACCGGCATTTGGATGAAGAGAGGCAAACGGAAAAACTCGTTCATCAAAAACAACATCACGAGATATATATATTCTTCCTGTGGAAACATCTAGACATTTAACACCCTTATGAAGAGGACTATATCCAAGAAAAACACACCTTGTGGAACGAAAAGCAAGTTTACGTGTGTTGTAAGGACGGAGATTTGGCCAACATGCACAACCAAAAATCCTAAGAGCATTGTAATTGGGTGTGATGTGGAGAAGACGTTCTGTAGGGGTGTCAAAATCAAGAACTTTGCTAGGAATCAAGTTAATGAGAAATGTGGCAGTAACAAAGGCTTCATCCCAATATTTCAGTGGCATGGAAGCATTGGCAAGAAGTGCTAGACCCACTTCAACTATGTGGCGGTGTTTTCTCTCAGCAGAGCCATTTTGTTGGTGAGCATGAGGGCAAGAGACATGATGAGTGATGCCCACTTTTTGAAAGAATCCATTCAATTTTTCATACTCACCTCCCCAATCAGTTTGCATAGTAATAATTTTTCTATCAAACTTGCGTTCAACATATTGTTGATAATTAAGAAAGGCTTGATAAACATCAGAACGTTTCTTAAGCAAATATATCCAAGTGAATTTACTGAAATCATAGATAAAGCTTACATAATATGCATGTTTTCCCACAGAGAGAGGAGCAGGACCCCATACATCCGAAAATACTTGCTGCAAGGGAGCAGTTGAGACACTAGAGGATACAGGGTATGGCAATTGATGACTCTTAGCTAACTGACAAGAATCACAAACATATGGGGTACTCTCTGGGGTGTAGGCTATTTTATTCTTCCTAAGAACCTGTTGAACCACAAACGAGGAAGGATGTCCTAAGCGACGATGCCATGTAGAGGATGACGGCTTTATTGTGAGGAAGGCATGCTTGGAGGTCTCATGAAACATTGGCACCATAGGATAGAGACCATCATAGCAGGGGCCTCTAAACAGAACTCTTCGGGTTGCTTGGTCCTTAATTAAGAAGAAGAAAGGGTGGAATTCAATGAACACATGATTATCAAGGGTAAATTTATGAATAGATAACAGGTTCTTGGATGCATTTGGAACATGAAGAATGTTTTTGAGATCAAAAGAGGCATGAGGGGTACTTAATATTGAATTACCAACGTGACTAATGTCCATACCTGCACCTTCAGCAGTGCGAACCTTGTCCTGTCCATAGTACTTGTTGGTGATGAGGAGTTTGTGAAGTTCACTGGTTATGTGATCACTAGCACCAGAATCAGCATACCAGTTTGTATCAACACCATAGGGAACAGTAGCAAGATGTGCTTCCTTCTCTGCTTCCTCTCTTTTCTTTTTGTCATCGGCATAGCGCCACCAGCAGTCACTAGCTGGGTGGCCATGCTTCTTGCATATCTGACAGTCTGTGTCAACGTATTTCGTGGGTGTACGGTCTCCACGACGTCCAGCACCATCATTACGTCCATCATTGCGTCCACCACGCCTATCATCCCTCCTGTCATCACGCCTGTCACTGCGCCTGTTATCCTATTGACGATCATCTCGGCGCCATGGGGTTTCCTCATCTCTGCGGTCACCACGACGCCACACGCGATCATCATCGCGTTCCCTGTACCGGTCACCACGGTAAGACGTGCCACCATCAGGACTACGCCGAGGAGAATAGCCACGGGGAGGCGTGTGACCGCGAGTATAGACACGAGGAGGTGGCGTGCGTCCACGGGAGGGTGGATAACTGCGACGGGCAAGATTTGCCGAAGAGACAAACACCCCGTTTTCTTCAGTGCCATTGCGCATGTCATATCCACACAATTGTTCATAGAATTCATCCACGGTAGTACTAGGATTTCCATGAACGGAGGTGATGAGAGAATTGTACTCTGCCTTGTCCAATCCGTGAAGAAGATACCCCAGGAGCTCATCATCACCAACTGGTTTACCAAGTGCCGAGAGCTCCGATGCATAAGCTTTCATCTTTGTGTAATACTGATCCGCTGTCATGGTATTTTTCTTGGTGTCGTTTAGCTTCTCACGCAGGTGTTGTGCCTTAGTTCGAGAGGCAGTCTTGAACATCGCGTTGATGGCAGTCCAAGCAGTAGCAGTGGTATCCATACCCAGAACATGCGACAGGATCTCAGGTGATAGCGAATTGAGGAGAAAGCGCAACACCTGTTGGTCCCTGGCTATCCAGATGACATATGCCGGGTTTCCACCTGCGTCTTCTCTGCGCCTTAAATGGTTTTGGCAGGAGCACACTCAGACCCGTCGAGGAGGCCCATGACGTTAGCGCCACGGAAAGCTGGGAGGATCAGAGCTTGCCATAGTAGGAAGTTGGTCCTCGTTAGCAGCTGAGATGGCGGGCTGCCCAGGGCAGCAGCGAGGGTGGATGTTGTCGACGAAGAGCTCATCGTGATGAATCGATCTAGGTTTTGGTTTGGGATTTTTGGTTGTAGCTGCAGCTGTTCAGATCAACAGCGACAACGGGTGTTGGTTTTGGAGATGCGGCGGCGGCGGCTTGAGAGAAGCGGCGGCGGCGGCTGGTGTTTTGGTTGTTGTTGTCGATCTCGATTCTTGTAGACACGGCGGCGGCGGCTGGTGATCAGCGACGGCGGCAGGTGTCGATGTTGGTTCTTGTAGACACGGCGGCGGCGGCTGAAGATCAGCAACGGCGGCAGGTGTCGATGTAGGCGGCGGCGGCTTGAGAGCGGCGGCGGCAGCTAGGTCATGGGAGGAGGGGCTCTGATACCATGTCAATGATAATGACCAGAACCGTACTTGAGTCCATACGGGTTTCGTGTTAATATAGGTGGCAAAGGCCATATGGTACAAGTGTTTGGATCCGTATACAAAACCATACGGTATCCTGAATACAAGGTATCTAACAAGTAGCAGTATAGTAACCAAGACCATAAATGATAATAGGACTCTATAGTTCCATAGGACATTGCATAGACCTGAAATGATAATTGTGCGTGAGGCCTGCAGCATACAAGACATAGCCATCGTGGATTCGACCTGAGAGCTACATCCCGGACAAGGCGCACAAAACCGACATGGCCGACCAGCTAAAGATTGAAGCTTGCCTCCATCTCGTACTGTCTGTGGTAGTCAAAGATTGGCTCCACAGCTTGGCGCGTCCAGCATGGGCGCCACCCAGTGGTGTTGGTGGTGGTCCGGATCCGGCCTGTCCGGCTTCGCCTACGCCGCATGGGGCGATTTGTCGCCTCTTGGACGAAAATTGGGATCTTTCCGGAGGTTTGATGTGGTAGCAGATCAAAGGGAGTGTGGCGGCGACGACGATGAATCGCAATAGGGAGCCGTAGCAGAGGGAGAAGGGGGAGACAGTAAGTGACAGCGAGAGAGCGTGTGGTCACGTCGTGGTCCACGGGTTAGCTCGGAAAAATATGAAGCGTATTTTCGCAAATATGTCGTTTGATACAATAATTTCAATACGGAGAGAGTACCGATTAATCTTTGTCGCTTTAATCATAAAGCCTCGCAAATTACGATATTGATATAATCGCAAATATGTTCTAATCGCCGTGTTCCCCATTTAGAACTCCTATATAATCTCCTGCCCCTGTCCTACACACAAAAAGTGGCAGATCAAGAAAAAAAGATCTGGGGATACTATATTGCATTCGACACTAGATTTAAGCGATATTTACCTACCCAATGCTATATTGCATTTGACACCAACATAAATAGCTAAACTATTGGTACAATCATCTTTTTTTATATAATACCTCTCCACCATAGAAAATGAGTGAACTATGCACAATCTAATTAGAAATCATTCCCTAATTAGAACCTATCAATTCAAGACTCTCATTGATTAGTAAACAATAAAACAACCCGAACCGAGCACATCGAATGGATCGTTGGATGCCGCTGGACGACGCAACCAGCATGCATGGGATATCTAGCATAGTCTCATGCCACCTGGACTTTGAGATAGTGGTTTCAGAGGATTTTGAGGAAGATGCAAGGAGACAGAAATAATGAGAGTAGAATGCAGCAGACCCCGATCTGATCGCCCGACGCAAGGGAAGCAGTGAATCCCGTTCATCTTGAGGATATATCAAACGACGGAGCAGGCATGTGGGAACGATTCCAAAGAGTGCAACCAATCTCTTGTGTGGGCCAGTCATGCTGCAATAGGACGATTGGTCCTACTCAACAGGGGCATCAAATGTTGCAAGATAATATACAATACCTACAATAACGTGATGTTCTGCTGAATCGGTGCTTGAGCCATGGCAACACATGGCGCAGCTCCACATCTTCTAGTAACTATACTACATGTGAGTGTACTCCACATCTCCCATTCCCTAATGTATTTGTTTAGCGGGATTCCCTAATATATTTAGTTTCAAACTCGGGTCATTTCCGGTGTCGTCTCTTTAGGCTACTAACTTATATGTCTTTCTTTAGTCGACTTGTCAGAGCTAGACTAGCCGCCAATTGGATGAGATGGCATTCTATATATATGTGCGCCAAACAGATAGTACCAGATTGGTGAGTACATACTTTATTCGAATTTATGCCATCATCTTGATAAAGTTGTATATGTACCTACATAAAAGTTACTTTAGAAGTTTCACAAATTGGTTCAATGTGAATCACAAGAACTTGATGAGACAATGTAAGGCTATGAATCACAAGGACTGGTCTTCATGTGGATACAAATAATTTACATGTTGGCTACAAAAAAAACACATGACACCGAAAGGTGAGGAGCAAGCTGATCTCAAAATACTATTGTTTATTTCTAACAAGAACATAGTGTTGCTTCTGATTGAAGAAAATTAGACGTTTGTAAGAGTTTATTACAAACCATATTGTTGTCTCATTCTTTGGGTGATGGTGGTGGCCTGGTCCCATGTTTCGATGAGGCGATGAAGATAATGACTTAGAAAAATACAACTGACAATGATGTGGAGTCACCCCAAGTAAATAACTAACATAGAATTAACCAAATGGTTGTTGCACATAGCTAAGCCAGGTCAAACAAGTCTTGGCCTCACTCTCGAGAAATTCAAGGAGGTCATGAATGGCAAGGAGGGTAAAGGTGGGGATGATGCTCTGGAACCTGAAAAATTATGGGCGATAAGCTTCGAAAGTATATGGCAACCTAAGGTTAATCTTATCCTCTACGAACTCCCTCATGTGATGGATGGCATAGTAGGCCTCCCTCGTGTTGTTTTTCAGCTTCTTGACGCAGGGAAACTCCGGTTTGTGCGTCATTATATTGCAGTTTCACCTAAGGATTTTCTTTTTTAGGGGGGGATGTGTTGTGTTGAAGCCGGTGGGAGCTTCTTCCAGAACCATCTTGATGAGGGCGTATTCTTTTGTCTTGTCAAGACTCCCCGAGTTGACATAAACAACGTGCAACTATGGCAGGTAGAAAATGACGAGGGTGCAATATATGTCTCTGCACAAGAAAATTCAAAAATACCATGCATGGTCCTCAAGTTAACCTTCATACATGGAAATTTGAAAATGGAAATCAAGAAAGCATGTTATATATTGCGGATAATGAATGACTTACTCGGAAAAGTAAGGCACGAGAATCATGTCCTTGTCCTTCTTCGCCACCAAGAATTCCTTAACATAGCTGATCACCCATACCCAATTAATTATGTTGTCCTACACGCTCTCATATATGGAGTAGGGGTCAATTATCATGAGTCCTGGGACCTTCTCTCTCATGGTCTGGTTTTGCATGCTCATCGGGATTAGGCGGGCAAACCAACATGGTTCTCGAGGTCTAGATAATCCGTGTAGAAAGAGATGCACTCTTCGGTGAGAAAGCCCTAGATGATGCTTCCATCCGGATGGGCCCTATTACGAACGAATTGTTTTATTACCACATTAATCCCTACAAACGCCATCATGTTATGCAGGAATGTCGGGCCGAGATGGATCATATCATCCACGATATGGACCAACAGTTCCACCATAACATCAAAAATGCGGGCAGGAAGTAAATTTCAAGCTTAGACAATATCACAACAATCACCTCCTCCAGCTTTGAGAGTTCACTCATGGTTATCAACTTTTGAGAGATGACATAAAAAAAGTTGCAGAGTCCGGTAAGAGTTTTTTGGATGTGCTTGTCCATTATCCCCCGGATTGCGACTGTGAGTATCTACGTCATCATAACGTGACAGTCATGATATTTCATCCCGCTGAAGCTTTGTTTCTTCGGGTCCAGTTATCTCCTTATCAGCTCCGAGTAACCTAAAGGAACTTTGACTCCTGAAAGGCACTTGAAGAATTGATTGACCTCACTCTGTTCCAAAGTGAAGTAGGAAATGGGACAGTAATAGTTCTCCTTCTTACCCCTATCCCTTTTGTCATTTTGATCGAGATCATCATCAACATCATCTTCCTCGGTCTCTACAATGTGAGGCTCTTTCCTGATTTTCATATGCATCAGGTCATGTCTTTCTTTCGACGCATCTTTGGTCCTTTCTGGCAGGTTCAGCATAGTGCCCAGCAAACTCTCGCAACTCATATGTATGTACTTCCTCTTAATGCACAACGAGGGGCAGGTTGTATATCCTAAAAACACGGTCTAGGTGCTATGTGTGTTGCTTTGGTTGCCAAACGGATTGGGTCAGTCGGTGCTCACAACCCACCTGATGTTCCCTATATCGGTTCCGAAAGTTGGTTATTCAGTCGGTAATGTTTTCCACTGGCTTGCATCCGAAGGGTGTGTCAGCCGAACGTTTTCATTTCTCTTGGGATCTTTCATCATAGCCTTCTTTGATTCCGTGTGCCAGCTCATGCCCTGTGCTTCCTTGCCAGCTCATGCCCTGTGCCAGCTCATCATAGCCCTTTGATTCTTTGATTCCGTGTGCCAGCTCATGCCATGTGCCAGCTCATCATAGCCGAATGAGTGGAAACTACCACACAACTTTTTAAGGAGCAACTTTTGTTCTCGTTTATTGTATCGAGCAGCGTTGCACCCTGGACACGTGGTCTTGTCCGTGTCCTCTTCAAGATAAATGTAGCAATCGTTGATGCAGTAGTGGTATTTCTTGTGCGGTAAATCAAAACGGCACACAACTTTTTGGGCCTCCTCTAGACTACTAGGACACATCACTACTAGGAAAATGGCTATAGGAGTGTTGATACCCGTGACGCACCAGCAAAACGGCGTGTCACGCCTAATAACCGTGGCGCACCACGATTTTGTGCATCGCGCCTATAGCCTTACCCGTGACGCACCAAACAAACCGTGTGTCACGGCTATATGTGGGTGTTCGGTGGATACCATAGCCGTGGGGAAACATATGGTGCGTCACGGCTATGGTATCCACCGAAATGTTCCCTCCACACCCCCCCCCCCCCCCGGGACCGCCTTTCTAGTTTTGTCACGGAAGAGTTCCATGTCTAAAAATCATCAAAAAATAAATTCCTTATAGATGCACGGAGAGTTTAATGTATACTTTTTTAATAAATTTTGAAATACGTATTTCGACTTTCTGAGCAAAAGTTCTTTAAAAAAAGTAAAATAGGCATAACTTTTGCATACGATGTCGGAATTTAAAGTTCAATATACCAACGGAAACTAGAGAAAAAAAAGAATCCAACCTCACTCGCCTTCGGCCTGTGAGCCTTTTTTTAGATTCTCCAAATTCCGAAAGGAAAAAAGTTATAGCCATTTGAAGATTTTTGACTAGAAAATAAAAAAAATAAAAATAATAAAAAAAGATAGGCGTGACGCACCACATGTATGGTGCGTCACGGCTAAGTAAGCTAGGCGTGACGCACCACATGTACGGTGCGTCACGGCTAAGTAAGCTAGGCGTGACGCACCACATGTACGGCGCGTCACGGCTAAGTCTGGGCAGAAATTTTCGAATTTCGAACCCAGGAGAGGCCACCCACCTATATATACTCCACTTCCTCCTCCTTCCTCCACTCTTCTCCATTCCCTTCTCATTTCTTCTTCCTCCACTCTCCATTCTCTCTTTTCCCTTCCTCCTCCTACCACCACCACCACCACCACCACAACCACCACCACCACACCACCACCACCACCACCACCACCAGCTCACATCCACTACGACGACCTCTACTCCGGCGACCACCTCTACTCCGACGACCACCTCTTCTCCGGTGACGTCCTCTTCGGTGACCTCCTGTCCGGCGACCACCTCTACTCCGGAGACCACCTCCTCTCCGGCGGCCTCCTCCTCTCCGGCGACCACGACCACCTTCTCTCCGGCGGCCACCTCCTCTCCGGCGGCCTCCTCCTCTCCGGCGACCACGACCACCTTCTCTCCGGCGGCCACCTCCACTCCGGCGACCACCTGCTCTCCGGCGGCCATCTCCACTCCGGCGGCCTCTCCGCTTTCGTTTTTCAAAATTTCAAATTTTTGGGCGGCCAGATCTGGATCTAGATATAGATCTGGATCTGTCCCGCTTTTTTTTTAAATTTCGAAATCAATAGCCGTGACGCACCAAACAGGAGGTGCGCCACGGGTAACTAAAGATAGCCGTGACGCACCAAACAGGCGGTGCGCCACGGGTAAACGAGATAGCCGTGACGCACCAAAAATAGGTGCGTCACGGCTATTTTAATAGGCGCGGCGTGATAGCCGTGACGCGCCCAGGTGCGTCACGGATAAGCTAATTGGTGCGTCACGGGTAAGCTTTTTCCTAGTGGTGCATGTTCCCCTCGGGAAGGACATTGTTCCATTATTGCAGTAAAGCGTCTACGCTTTCGTTGGTCCGCTTATATTTCCCGTTCATAAGAAGAACATGGAGCGATACTTTCAATTGGGAGTCCTCGTGTTCGCAACGTGCATAAAACAGAGTAATCAAGTCTATCTCTAGTTGCGCCAACTTAGACTTCTCTCTAGCAGCAGCTCTAGCAATAGTCGTCTTCTTGATAAGAATTTTTTGAACATGAAGGTACCGCACGAACGAAGTCAGAAGCATTCTTGTACATCATGTGTTTTGAACATGATTGTGCCTTGTCATCATTGTCCTGCTCGTCGTTATTGTCATGCTGCCCTTTCTAACCAATCCGGGCGACATGTGCACCATGGACCACGGGCTAATCTTATTCATCACTTAACCACTGATTGTGGCCATCCATGAATCCATGCATCAGCGGGTGATCCCGCATTTTGTAGGTCTTGGGCCGGTGCAAGGTTCTTAGTTTGCATTTTCGACACAGCCTTCTTATATCTTCACACCCATTTCTACACATGTCGTCCATTGCATATTGCAAATACCTATTCACGATCTGATTGCTCATGATGACAACCCTTATCTCTTGCACATATGTATAAGCAAAAGAATGAATTAATTAGAACCACCATCGTAAAATTTCAGCATGACCTTTGGTAAAAAGGCACATAAGAGGAGCGTCAGAAATTTGCTGAAACGGAAATGAATAAACATTTGAGCAAAAAAATTGGAAACTCATTTTCATGTCATATCATCTTTGGATAGAAAAAAATTAAGTTTTCATATATATGTTGTCCATATATATCGCCTCCAATTAGTCACCATAGATATGGTTTGACGAGATCGGTCCAATGTAACCGAGACGACACATCGACGAGCAAGAGATAGGGGAGATATCCTTACTAAATATCTAGATCTATTTGAGTGGTGGGAGAGATATTTGGAATAGATCTAGATCTAGCTTGCTAGAGTGGTGTGGGAGAGAGAATTGCTTCATATAGCAAGTAAATTTTGTTTAATTGGTTCATATGGGGGGAGGATTGGGGGGATGAGGTGGGAGCTAATTATATTTGAGGCGATATTACTCGTCACTATATTTGAGGCGAACAAGAGAAGAGTTCACCAATAGTAGTCAGCACTTATTGGCGGGAACTGGGATAGAATACTGTGGCGCACGGAGTTTGTGGTGAGCCACAAGTGGCTTATATGTGGCTCATGGTAGGAATGGTCCGCCACGAGTAACTTGCCATCTAGAGGCTATCTCGGAGCGACATACGTGTGGTGTACCTTTTTCACGTGCGCCGCAAGTAATTTGTTAGCTGTCGCATACCGTTTTTCCATGTACGCCACACATAAAATTGGCACCCCATGGAACCTATCGTTTGGCGCAGTTTATGATTTGTTCACCACTAGTGGAAATCCACCTATAATCTTTTTCCTACTAGTGTGTGGAGGAAATATTGACGGGGCATAATTAACGAACGGTTTTGTCCTCCAATTGGACAAACCAAGCATGCCCTACACCCCCTTTTGCTTTTCTCTAACCAAGGAGCGGCGATGGGAAGATTGTGGCGAGTTTATAAGCAGCGATGGAAATATGGCGGTAATGGGAATATGGCGTGATATTGTCTACGGAGAGATAGTTGCTTTAATAGCTGGGCGGGAAGCGGCGGGAGGGCTGGAAGGGTCGCGAAGGAGAGGACGCGTCAGACCATGCGTCACGTCCCGTTGGAGTTTATGGCGGCAACACGTCCGGTTCGCCCTGGCCCCAGCGCCGCTTGGTATCCGGGAAGGGTGCTGCAAACGGAAATGCTTCGTGTGGGGCGTCGATGAACCGCCGTCCGGTCGCTTGATGGACCGTCGCGTCCCGTCGTCGCCATTAACACGGACAGAACTACCTTCTTCACGGCGCTTTTAACCGCCTTGGACGCTTCTTGGATCTATGACGAGCGGACCCGCATTTTGAGTGGGCTCATCGGACTAAGTCCGGCGCCCCGGCAGACCCCATGTTTGTCGGTAGGCTAGGACGACGGACACAAATTTGATGGATGGCATGTTTGGCGCAACGTACATAGAGCCACGTGCTCCTACTCGTCAAGTGTGGTCGCTGGCGTTCATTCCATGGATGGCACATTTTCTTCTTCCATGGTAGGAGAAGTTTGGGTGGCAGTGAGCTAGTCACGCTTCCGTATTTATTTGGAGACTCGTTTGTGGAGGCCATCAAACGGCTGACCGGCTGGTGTAGCTACTCCCTCGGTTCCATATTAGATGACTTTGAATTGAATATATCTAGACATATTTTGGTGCTATATACATCCATTCCAAAGTCATCGAATATGGAACGGAGGGAGTACATGGTTACATATACATCACTCGTCGTCGGTCAGTCGCCGGGCCTCCAAAGTCGCGGAGGCACTTCGTCGCAGGCACTGCCTGGCCTTCGTACGTACGCCGGAGCGCGAAGAATAGTACTCTTTTGGAACGGAGGGAGTATCAGGCAGGGAGAAAGAAGAATACTAACGTTTACCTAGTGAGGGTTTTCGTAATGGGTAGCCAATGTATAAGATTTTTTTTCTTTAGTAATACAACAAAACGTATCGTATGTAAGTCCGCAAATACTATCAGTAAAAACGTACTCCCTCCATCTCACATTAATTGTCTAGGTACATCCACTTTTTTCCAAGTTTAATACAATTAATATGAGACGGGTGAGTATTTTTTTTATAGTACTAGTAACAAGGTATCAAATTATTTAGTTACATGCAAAAACAAGGAGATATTTTGAATTTATCGGTTTATTCTTTGAAAAAGGATATGTGCTCAAGGCAGTACATTTTGCATAAAGGACCTTAGAAATATAAGAAATTGCAGAAAAGCCATTTACTTTTTAGACATAGGTCCTCCGATTTTAAATTGAAAAGTAGTCAGCTCAGGCTCCTTCTCCACCTTGCTTGCGACTCAATCCACCGAGATCAACTATAGTAGCAGCGGGGACGTCACCACTTGGGCCACTGCAGCGGAGCACATCACGACGAATATGTAGAGCCTCTTGAACTAGAGGTTGATGATGACCTTGTGATGGCAATCAGTCGTCACCGGCCAAGGGGGGAGCGACCGCCCTTCGGCCTGAAAAGTCGGCAACGAGCTTGCTGTTGAGCATGAACTCCCTAGTTCTTCGTCACCATAGATGCATCAGCGAAACCGATCTGTTGCGAACGGATTCCATCTGGATGCAAAATGCGGCTTACTCCTGCAAGTTCCTGAGCTACCGAATCCAACCAGATCACATCCATAATTGTCCTTCCAATCTCCACGGTGGAAAAACCATATGGTAAAATCCCTAGATTCAGTAGCTCAGAAGCAGAGCCAGACTTATTATATGTGGAGGGGAAGGTAACGTTGTCGTGCTCCTCCGGCTCCATCCGCTGGAGCACCACCACTTGGAGCAGCAACACTCCCAGTCGTCCAGCACCGCCCGCGTGCCCTTTCTACCGAGACTCCACCGACATAACGCCAGACATATGCATAGCCAAACTAAACCTAGAGCTAATTAATCCTACAACTACTAGGGGTACTATGCACAAATGGGCTCTATCCTTTCACTTCCACCATCTCTGGCTAGCTACGCCACCGCAATAGGCTGGAGATCGGCCTGGCTTCTCATGGGAACTAGTAGAAAAATAACATCTGGTCATGGGTATTAGTCCCCGTTACATATTAGACTAGGACTAGAGGGGATGGCGTCAACCATTCGCTTGGTCGCGAACCCTTTTAGTCCCGATTCGTAATACAAACCGGGCCTAGAAGGGTGGTGGTAACCGCTCATCTGCCGTGGGACCTTTTAGTCTCGAGTCGTAATACGTACCAGGACTAAAGGCCTAATCGGTTTGCCTCCCGTGCGTTTTGGAAGTTGTTCCGGTTGAATGGGATCAAAAAGAGACAACACGCTATAGTAAACGTACGGACGGCCGTGATCTCTCTTCTTTGTCTTTGTCTCTCCTCTCTTCTTCGCCATCCTCACCATGAACCCAAGAACTCGGTATGGAGATGTGCCATTACATGTCACGACCTTTCTCGATGTCTTCTACATGAACGATATCGCCAAGGTCCCGGTTTTTCTTGAGATTCGAAATCGATGGCTTGAAGACGGCGAAGACAAGTTCCTTGGCCTTGATCTCGAGTACATGGTCGGTCAACGAGATGTTCCTGTCATCCAACTTTGTCACAAGAACCGTTTCATCCACTTCCAATGGGCAACACAATACAAAACTTCTTGTAGGATAGGAAAATTGCATAGGATAGCAACAAGTGTCCATTTGAATCCCATTGGAAAATAGCTTCTTTTAATTGCATGGGATAGCAACATGTGCATTTGAATCCTATATGGGAAAGAGTTTCTTTTGATTCATATATATAGGATAGGAAAATTTCATAGGATAGCAACGCATATGTCCATTTGAATCCTAGGGAAAAGAGTTTCTTTTTATCCATATAGGACAAAAAATTGCATCGGATAGCAACATGAATCCCTATGGGAAGAGCGATTCCTCATCTTTGATTCATAGGAGTAGATATCCATTTGTATAGGAGAGGGAAATTACTCATTTTGTTCCATGTGTTGTTGCATTGAAACAATATACTTGTTGCAGCGGTATTTAACATTTGTTTCATTTTTTTGTTTCAGTAGTGACAAGTACTGTCTAGAACTCATGGATTTCCTTGTCAACAACGGCATAACTTTTGCTAGCGTTGATACAACGAATGACAAGATCAACGTGATGTGCACCTGGGGTATTAAGATACCAGCTTACTACCATATTGATCAACATGGCTTGTTCAGGATTAAGCATTCCAAGACTTCAATAGCTAATATGGCAGCCGCCTTGATCGACGAGGAGTACGATAATACAAAGAAAAAATTCCCCAAGGTTCAACACAGGTTTTGGGAGAAGACCCCACTTGACAGAATCAACATTGACTATGCAACACAGATACGAACGTTTCATATGAGTTGTACCGGAGGATTAAAATACTCAACTATGGGCAGCGTCACCTAGTGCCCCATGGTCTCCTGCTTGGGGGTGTTCTTCGGAAGACGAGTACGTAGATGGGTGTCTCTATTATATATGTACTGCTTGGAGGCCTCTCATGATGAGTAGTGTTTTAAGTTTCTGTCATTGCCTTGAGGAGACTTTATGAAGTACTTTAGATAATTGATATCCGAACTATTATGTAAAGGATATTCGAACTATTGTTTCTATTAATTATGTCCCTCCTTAAATATGATGTTAGGAATCATTCTGAAACAATTGTGATGTATGTGCTGATTTTTTTGTATCACGTCATTCGAATTTGTAACTGCAATTTAAGAGGTTGTACATGCAATATAATTAGATTACCACTATCCTAACTTGTTGAGAAGCCCTTGACGGTAGCGTATAGTGATGTCTAATCTTATATTTGACCAGTAAAATATGTGTACTCTTATAGTATCAATTGGAGTAATTTAACATATAGTAAATTGTATAAATAATTTATGTACAATTATAATACCAATTGGATGACAACCTTTGACCAAAGAGACAAGAACCCAACTTGTTTACGTGTTTTTAGTTGATAAATATGTGAAATTGAATTTAGAATCACTAGTTATGAATTAAGTAATACTACCTTAATTATTAAATATAATAAATGCCCTTTTGTCCAAAATCAACTTGTGAACATTTTAGAACCGGAGATCAAACATAAAAATGTTCAGGCAATTTAACATGGTTTGATCATTTGGTGCCCAAGTTTGGCATGTTTCCTCGAGAAACCCTAGTTTCGATACTTTGCCTGTGGTGACCCTGTAATTACCCCCACTTCGTAAGGTCATATACATGATGGAAAATATGAAATGGAAGTCATGTTTGAACTTCTATCATTTTTCTAATCGATTTAGATATATTATTTATCAATTTTTAATTATGGATTTGTAGATACGAATTATTCAATATGAAATGGAAAAGGTCAAAAAATTGATTATTATATAAATTCAAGATTATTTGAATTCAGTATTATTGTTACTTAATTATTTTGTTTAACTAAATAATTTTTTGAATTCAAAAAATAAAGACGTGTGAGATCATAGTTCAAGGGTTAACATGATTGATAACATACTATTGTCAGTAAAACAAATTTTGTTTCTTGGAAACTGAGAGAGAAGGAACTAAAAATTTAAGCGTGCTGAGAGTGGAGCAGTATGAAGATCCGTGACCGGCCGGTAAGTGTCACTAGAGAATGAAACGAGAATGATTAAAGTTAAAAATATACTAAAGGAGAATTATTAGAGTTAGAAATAATAGAGACTAAACGGGAACCTAAATCGCAAAATAAGAAAAAAAAATCACAAAAATCTCTAGCTAGTCCCGGATCTTATTACCTCCGGGGACTAAAGCTCCTCCAACCCGCAGAACTAGGCACGGTCACATGGAGGGCCTTTAGTTCTGATTCATGGCCAGCCGTGACAAAAGGTGGGGGGCTCTAGTCCCGATTTGCTAGTCCCAGCCCAGGACTAGAAGCCCTTTTTCTACTAGCGGGGGGGGGGGGGGGGGGGGGCTCAAGGTACTTTAGCAAGGTGGTGGATAAGAAGAGGGAAAGTGGTGGATTTTATAGACCGGGGTAGACTACCAAAGTTCGCAGTATTTGTTTTGTAGACCCTCATACAACGGAGAAGTGCAGAAAAATAGGGGGTAGACTACAAAGATTTCTAACATAATATAGACACGCTCTTCAACATATAATTTTGTTAATTAATTTGTTTTGTAATGTATGTATAGAAAAACCAAGGTTCACACTATTTGCCCCCTACGTGTAGAATGTATATATATAAAAACCAAGGGTCAAACTATTTGACACCTAGGGTGTGGAATAGTTTTACACCCATCATGTATCTTTGAAACCATATACATACGATTGTTACATCACGTAAATTTTGTGTTACACCAAAAGTTGAGGAGAAGGTAAGAAAATATATACACGATATAATTTTTTATTTACATGACTTCACAAAAATATGAATAAAATACATGCATTTTACGCTATTTTTGTTACTTTTACATTATTATGACTCATGTTTTCTATTTTATGTAGATTTTTTTCTGTTACGAGCGTCGCAACATAATTTTCTGATGTACCAACATAAAAAAATTATGGCTAGAAAATAACTTTTTCTGCACCCTCGATACTAAATAGGGTGTCTATAAAAACCAAATAAACATAGTATTTTAGAACTTCTTTAAAGAAAAGCCTATATATATGATTTTAATGTTTTTACCATGTACAATTTAAATAATTTATGTACTAGTCAAAATTAGAAAAGTTTGGCAGGTGCTGATGTATAATTCCTCGATAGGCATGTATAGTTTTTCAATATGCAAAATTTAAATAATTTTTTCGAGACAAGCCTATAGGTGCTGACGTGGCCGGACTGGCCCGCCCGGGAAAATTCAGCTGGGGAGCAAATGAGATGAGATGGGGGAAAGTCAGCGCTCGTAGGAAATTATTCTTACGTTTGCTCCCATTAGTCGAACATTTTCAAGTAAAACGTGGAGAGGAAGAGTCGCTCGTCGGACCTCTCTTCCAACCATATTTTAGGAAGGAAAACTGGTTGGTTAGGAGTACGTGTGGCTAGCTTGTCTAACTCTGACAAGGTAAACTGTTGGAACGCATAGCCGCCGGGGTGAAAGTTTGAGCAATCGTAGCTTATTTCCAATATAAATCTGAAAAGTTTGAGCGCCGTACCTAACCCTAACGACAAGTCGACTATATATATGTGCCGAGACTGAAGCGCATGTAGGCAGCGAGTCAGGCCGGTTCACCACACGTACGTGCAAATGGAGGGTAGTGTCTCTGTAGCAATGGCCTTAGCCGCCGTCCTGGCTGCCTGCTGGTTGGTCTTGAGATTGAACAGCAGTCGCTCATGCACAGCAGGTGCAAGCAGGCTGCCCCCAGGGTCAAGGGGCCTCCCCATCATTGGTGAAACGCTCGAGTTCTTCTCAGCGAGCCCAAATCTCGAGTTGATCCCGTTTTTCAAGCGGCGTCAGGAGAGGTAACTAATCACTGGTCTTACTCAGCAGTGACGGAGTCAGGATTTCAACACTGTGTAATCGATGCGAAATTGTGTAGTCAGATATACATATTTGTATGATTTCTTATTTTCATGATTTTTTCTGCTTGTATTGCAAAAACATGGTGTAATCAATTGGTCTTACTCCGACTCGGTGTTTCCGAGTTTATATATATGAAGAGGTGATTCAACAATGAAAAATTCCAGGTACGGGACAATCTTCCGGACCAACCTTGTGGGCGAGGACCTCATCGTCTCTCTTGACCGTGACTTGAACAACCTGGTGTTCCAGCAAGAAGAGAAGCTCTTGAA
Source organism: Alopecurus myosuroides (assembly GCA_028641055.1). Classification (NCBI taxonomy): domain Eukaryota; kingdom Viridiplantae; phylum Streptophyta; class Magnoliopsida; order Poales; family Poaceae; genus Alopecurus; species Alopecurus myosuroides. Next base: position 64,281 of record JAPCYS010001986.1, read on the forward strand.
AAGGGAAATTGTTGTCACTAGGTGGAAGATTAGTACTCATTAACTCAGTACTATCCAATATGGTATTGTATATGATATCTTTCTTCCAAATGCCCAAAGGCGTCTTGAAAAAACTGGATTATTTCCGATCAAGATTCTTTTGGCAGGGTGACAGCGAGAAAAAGAAATATCGATTAGCCAGATGGGATGTAGTTTGTCGACCAAAAGATCAAGGGGGCTTAGGTATTCATGACTTACAAGTCAAGAACTCTGCTCTACTTGGCAAATGGTTGTTCAAATTATTAACTGAAGATGGCGTTTGGCAAACCCTCCTTAGACGGAAATACATAGGTTCGAAAGCAGTCTCACAGGTTATGTGGAAACCTGGTGATTCACACTTTTGGGCTGGACTTATGGCGAACAAAAATTCGTTTTTTCGCTATGGAGTATTTCAGATTAAGGATGGATCGCAAATACGATTCTGGGAAGATAAGTGGTTAGGTAATACCACCCTCCGAGAACAGTATCCAGCTTTATACACTATAGCGCGACATAAGGATGATACGCTGGCTACGGTCATGCAAACATCACCTCCTAATGTTACGTTCAGACGAGATCTAATCGGGCCAAGACTTGATTCTTGGCAGAACCTGGTTCATAGATTAACTACGGTTAATCTAACAACAGGCACCGATGAATTTCGTTGGAATCTCACTAAGAACGGAATGTTCTCGGTGGATTCAATGTATAGGGCCATGATCCAAACAGACATGCCAGTCGATATTTTCAAAAATGTATGGCGTCTGAAGGTACCGCTAAAGATTAAGGTCTTTGCGTGGTATCTTCGGAAGGGAGTCATACTGACTAAGGATAATCTTGTCAAACGTAATTGGCATGGGAGCTCTAAGTGTGTATTTTGTTCTCATGATGAGACGATTAAACACTTATTCTTTGATTGCACTTTTGCGCGTTCTATATGGTCCGCTATCCAAATGGCTTCGAATATTTATCAACCCACATCAGTCGCGAATATATTCGGTAACTGGTTAAATGGGATAGATAAACGATTCAAGACTATTATTAGGGTAGGAGCGCTTGCCGTTATTTGGTCGCTCTGGCTTTGTAGAAATGACAAGATTTTCAACAATAAAAATTTCTCTCGTATGCAGGTTCTGTTCAGATGCACAGGTATTCTCCGTTCGTGGTCCACATTACAGCGGGGGGAGTTTCAAGACCTTTTTATGGAGGGGTGTGCACGGCTGGAGCAGGTGGCGAGGGATATTTTTATCCCACATGGATGGCCGCGTGATCTACGGATTGAGGCTCCATAGCATCGACTGTCTACATCTACGTGATTCGATAGACTTGTCGTATTTTATTTTCTATTTTGGATTTCGGCTGTGTGCATTTCACAATGCAGAGGCCGGGTGTAATGCTTATAAGTAATAAAAGCCCTTTATCAAAAAAAAAAAAAAAAGAAGAGAAGCTCTTCCAGATCTGGTACCCGGAGTCGCTCATGAGGATCCTCGGGGAGGACAACATCATCACCATGCTTGGGTCCCTGCACAAGCATGTCAGGGTCCTGGTCCTTCGCCTCTTCGGGCCTGAGAACCTCAGGCGGGTCCTGCTCCATGATACGCAAAGAACGGCTCGGGACAGCTTGCTCTCGTGGGCTGATCAACCGAGCGTCGAGCTGAAAGAGGCAGCCTCACACGTACGTGCTCCATCACACGGCAGTCTCCTTCAATAAATGATGTTGAAAGTTTCAAACTATACAATGTTTTAAGAGCATGATATCAAGTGGTGGCGTCGTCTAACTCTCCAAAGCTTTTACTTATCATAGATGATATTCAGCATCACCGCCAAGAGGTTAATCGGCTACGACTCCTCGAGCTCAGATGGAAAGTTATGGAAACAGTTCGATGCATTCATTCGGGGACTAGTGTCATTTCCCCTTTACTTTCCTGGCACAGCATTCTACAAGTGTATGCAGGTAAAAAAAACAGTAAGGGCTTATATGTACTTTTATAGCAGGCTCAATATCCCGACAAACGGATAGAGACAACGAAAGCTAATTACTTCATTACATTCCCAGGGACGAAAAAATGTGTTGAAGATATTGAAACAATTGCTCGATGAGAGGAAGAAAGCGGTACGTCAGGAAAGCATTGACTTTCTTGATCTTTTGATCGACGATCTGAAGGAGGAGAAGCCTGTAATGATCGAGAAAGTTGCATTGGATTTAATATTCTTGCTTCTTTTTGCTGCCTTTGAAACCACATCAACCGCGATAACGGTTGTACTTAGGTTTCTGACGGACAATCCCAAGGCCTTGCAAGAACTTACTGTAAGTAAAAATAGTAGTGTATTTTTAATATTTATCATATTTATTTTCCTGGTTTTAAGCATGCGTATATGTCCATTTGAAAGCAAATCCAAAATCGAATAACTTTGACCACATCACATCTATTTCTATCTGGCAAATGCAATTTTACACGGACCGAAATCTACGGGCACAACATCCAACATTGTTTCGTGCCATAGGATTTGTACCTCATACGAAACATATATGAATTGTTTTATTCTTACATGTTTCATCTGGTCCATGAATCTGAGGGCACGAACCAACGGTGAATCGTGTCCCGGTAGGTACCGACTCCTATGAATAATCTGCGTTGCTTTTCTCTTGACACTAAGTTGCTGCAAAGGCTAGATGTATTTTGCATCAGTTTGATGCATCGGCGTATTATCCTTTAGGCCGCGCTTGGTTGGGCGTAATTTAGCCCAATACCCGCGAGATTTCCGGAGGTAGGATAATTTCCGACGAATGCCGGTAATCGTGCTTGGTTCGCTGTTTAATTACCCGACCCAGCCCGTTTCCTAGCCCATTTGCTCCGTAAATGTCAACGGACCCTCCATGGTCCGTATAATTTGCGCCCGTTTCCTTGTGCACTTGCATACACGCACGTAATCTATCCCGGACGGGAAAATATACCAAGTTGCCAAGCGAGGCCTTATGCAACAAGTTTGACTGGTATCACTTGGGGGCCTCCTATATTTTCAACCCACTATGCAAGGTGTAGTATGTTTTATCTTATTTTTTTTTAGATAAAGGGCTTTTTATTACTTAAAAGATTTAAGCATTACTCCCGGCCTCTGCATTCTGGGAATATACACTGCTTAAATCCAGAAACTGATAAAATAAAAAAACGACAAGTATAAACAAATCATATAGAGTCGACGCTATGGAGCTGCTATCCGTATATCAAGCGGTCATCCATGTGGGATAAAAATATCGCTCGCCACCTATCCCAGCCGTGCACAAGACTCCGTAAAAAGGCCTCAAAACTCGTACCGCTGTAATATAGACCACGAACAGAGTATAACAGTGCATCGGAATAGAACATGCATACGGGAAAAAATTATATCATTGAAAATCTTGTCATTTATACAAAGCCAGAGCGACCATATAACGGATAGCTCCTACCCTAATAATAGTTTTGAATCTTTTATCCACCCCGTTTAACCAGTTACCGAAAATATTCGCAACGGATGTGGGTTGGTAAAGATTCGAAGCCATTTGGATAGCAGACCAGATAGAACACGCAAATGAACAATCAAAGAATAAGTGTTTAATCGTGTCCTCATGAGAACAAGAAACACACTTTTAAACTTCCATGTCAATTACGTTTGAAAATATTATCCTTTGTTAGTATGATCCCCTTACGAAGATACCACGCAAAATTTTTAATCTTAAGTGGTACCTTCATGAGCCATACGTTTTTTGAAAATATCGACTGGCATGTCGGATTGGATCATAGCTCTATACATGGAATCAACCGAGATCCTACCATTCTTAGTAAGTTTACACCGAACTCATCGTTTCCTAGTGTTAGATTGACCGAAATCAACCTGTGAACCAGCGCATTCCAGGACAGAAGTTTTCTCTTTGTCCTATAACAGTGAGAAAAAAATACTTCTCTTTGTGTAGAAGGATCCTTTCACACCAAGGGATTTTTTTCTTCATATTGTATAGGACGACTATTCTCTTTGAGGTGTTTTCATCACCACATATTTTAGATTCTTGAAATATTTAATACAAAGGTATTACACCGTGGAATAATTTTTTATATAAGATGATTTTCAATTATCATCTCTAGAGGATGAGATGGCAAAACACAAGCAATATGTATAGATGAATTTCTAGGTTGTGTTATGTCTTGGTGTGTGATGGGTTCGAAACTCGTTTGATCTTTCTTCTTCACCTATATATTTGAATCGTTCGAAAGATAAATATTTTGTTCTGCTATCGCTCTTGGTCATGGGTTCGAAGCTGTGTTGTTCTTTGCTAAAATTATTCATTAAAATTGTTGGAAACATATAAATTTTTCTTCCATGGAATTCGAACCCAAAACACATCATTAGAGATAAGGCATCACCAGTGAGATTGGTAAAGTTTGATGACAGTTGTTCATTCACAGTCTCATTTATAAAACAAATTCAAATTCAAAATCCATACGAATTTTTTCATGTTGTACCCTCTTTTGTATGTCGGTGACTGCAAATACCAGTCCCGCTCGGTAAACAATTTCACTTTGTAACCAAAACTTCCATATTAATACTAATTTACTTACATGAACATGTTTGAGAAATAAGATTTTCGATAGTTATGTGAACATCAAACTTTTATAGAGGCTTTAGCCCTTTGTTACAAGAAAAATATAGGTATATTGCTTGATACCAACTTTCATCTAAAGCTGGCAATGTTGTTTTATGATTTCAGGAGGAGCATGAGAACATTCGGGAAAGAAGGAACTATCCTGATGGGGAAATAACATGGGAGGAATATAAGTCCATGCAATTTACATCTCATGTATATTTATCACTTTCTCCTTCTTTAACTATAAATAAGAAACCATATATGATTTCTATATTCAGGTCTTAGTACCATAGTTCCTTATACATTGAGTTATTCATTTGCATCTCCTTTTGTAGGTTATACATGAAGCGTTAAGGTTGGCCAACATCGCTCATGTAATGTTCAGAAAAGCAATGCATGATGTTGATATAAAATGTATAGAGTAGAGAAGGCACTTTAAAAAATGCATAAAAGCATATCGCTTTCGTGGAGATAGATAGATCATAGAAACTTACAATGTATATTATTGTGCATTTATATATACTAACTACTATATATGTGCGTACTTCGTGCCTGCAGGGTACACTATCCCAAAAGGATCAAAAGTTATGATTTGTCCTCCCGCTGCTCACTTTAATTCTGATCTTTACAAGGACCCAAGTGTGTTCAACCCTTGGAGGTGGGAGGTTAGTGAACTTTACAAGGAAATATCTCAAATTACAAAGATTTTAAAGAACCAAAAGTAGGCAATATATAAATTATTCATATGGGGAACTCATATCCCTTAATTTCCAAGTGAACTTCACATAACTTCCTACGTATTAAATGGTTTAACCTTCTTCTAAATGAATGCATGCATCTGTGGTGTTGTATCCCTTTATGTAAAAGAGAACTTCAAATAACTACCTTGTTGTCAATCCTAATATAAGGACCAGAGTGAGTGTATAGACCTTACAATGTGTTGGCTATGCCATCGCTAAATACATCCATACGCATCCAACATGCCTCAAGCCAGAATATTCGAGTAATGGCATAGATTAATGAGAAATGGTCAAAGAGAGATGATGAAAGGGACAGAAGAATGTGTCCCCGTGCGCTATGTCCTAATCTTCGTTATAAAGAGGTTATCGATATTGCCAGGAGTGTGGAAAATTATGTACACATGTTATCCACCATAAGTTGTTGGTTCAAACAACCAAGAGTCGTGGTGGCCTCTGTTTCATACTAAGGTAAACCATGTTAACAAAATCACGTTATAAATCCTACTTAGGGGGATTTATGAATGGTTTTTAAAAATACCAAGAACAATAGATCTATACCATTATAGAAAGTACCAATGTACTAAATTATTCAACATTCACTTAGTCCATAATTTGATTTCAAAATAATAAATATGAATGTGTATAGGATATTATGGAACCAGTGGGTGGCGCCTCCAAGGACTTCATGGCTTTTGGAGGAGGATTGCGGTTATGTGTTGGTGCTGACTTCGCTAAGTTGCAGATGGCTACCTTTCTTCATTGCTTAGTTACTAAATACAGGTAGAGTAACATTATTTCCCACTATGATTTGTACTTTACCTCCATACTAAGACTCATAGTAATGCATTCACTTTTGCATACTGTAGATGGAAGGTTGTCAAGGGAGGAACCATGGTGCTCTCTCCCGGACCACGATTTTTTGATGGTTTTCACATCAAACTTCTCCCGAAATTTTGATGTATGGCCTAGGTCCGCGTCGCTAGATAAAAATATATAAGTATAGCTATAATAAAATAAGAATATTAAAAATTGTTTGATTATGTTGTTTGTAAGTTAATCGTTGAACTGCGATTATCAATTAATCAAGCAGAAAGCACGTTTGTGCTTCGAAATAGGAAAACACGCGTTTGGTGTAAATTTGAATTTCTTCTAATGAGATCTACTTTCAATAGTCTTACTTTTCATATTGTTTTTTCTAACACGTCATAAAGTATCTTTAGAGAAATGGTCGTGTAACTCTTGGTGTCTTTCTCTTCACTGAGGTGTGGTTCGCTGACCGTTATCTATGGGATCAAGATTAAACAGTTAGTTCACTTACATAAGTGAAACCTCCAGCACTACATTGTGAATAAATTTGAATACACGAGCAAACATTCCTGGCATGTTTCGATTCCTTAATGTGTTCGGAAACTATGTTTGTAGGAGATTGTTTTGCAGGGGCCTAGATGAGGTCTGGATTTTGCAAGTTGTTTTGGTTTCCCCTATTGCCTGAAGGGGTAAATGTGAGGTTGATGTTTGGTTGTTTATATCGTAATGGTTTTTCTAACCTCTTCATAGCATGGTGAACTTCGATCACATTTGTGTCTACGCCCTACTGCAAATAACTTATAACAACTTCTCTATGGTCTTCGGAACAGAAAACTCCAATATTTAATTTGTGCAGAATGACGAGATGAGGCTATTATAGTGATAATGAACCATTATTCAAAAATTATATTAAAATAATGAACCACTAAAGGAAATTTACTACATACCTCAAATAACCATCAATAGAAACTATGAAGATAAAATTATGATACAATCATATCTTCAAAGAAGTAGTTCATTATTATGACGACCCCACATATTTAGAAGGATCATATTTTTATTTGTTCCAAAAAACCTCTCAGTTGATAATTCATGAGGTAAGGAAATAAGAGCGATGGTGTCCACATATAAAAAAATATAAAGATGATCCAAGTTTCATAGTTATCTAACTAGTGAAAAAAACAAAGATTAAGGATGTCAAACCGATAATATGAAATGTGAAATCATCGTGAACAAGTTAGGAAGATGTATGAGATAAAATTATAGATAAGGTTTACATAGATTACCCAGAAATTTCAAAAACGTAAAAATATTTTGAGTTGAAGATTTATTTTTCACTTTAAAATTATAGAACTTCGGTCTTCTCTACTCCCTCTCTGTGTAGAGTAAAAATGAGGAAGTAAAGTGTGAGGATATAAGAGGCATAAGAAGGATGTATTGGAAAAAACTAAATCTTTGTGCTTGAGAAATTTTGGATCCACAAAGGCGCTAAAAATCCTACGGAAAACCGTTAGATTTTATTTTCGGTTGGATCATACCAAAATAAGAACTCCGTAACAAAAAATTTATTGAATTAGTTTCAAAGTCCCACTAGCCTGACCTTACTTGGAAATGGTAGTTCTGCTATATTGCGGTCAGACGGAAAGATGTTTAATGGTGGTGTCGAACTTGTCAACAACATGTTGGAGATATGCAATAGAGACAATAATATATAGTTATTACTATCTAAATTTCCGTGTGTTGGTACGGAGCACATGAATATATTGATTTTGAATCATATATTTATTGGGAATGAAATGTTTGGTGTATGCATCACTTTGTCCCAGCTTAAATTAAATCATTTCCAATATATGTTTGGAACCTCCAACGATAAATGTAAAATACGACAACTCCACCCCTCACTTTTGTTGGTGCGTAATGAAGTGCCTTTCATATGGATTTTCAAATTGAGGAGCCACTAATCCTGATTTCATTCAATTCAGACCAATAAGAATGCAGAAGTCACACCGAGGACAATAACAAAAAGGAAAACGACCTTATACTCTTATAGACATCACCTAGTTTCCAAATCAAGTTAAGACCTAAGGAACAAGCAGTCATAGATTATCAGATATCTTACATTCCATCAACACAAATCAAGTTTACAGAGATACATAAGACACATACAATATATCTCCAATACAACAGAAACAAGAACATCCTCTCTGAATATATTATAGTCTGTAAATTTATTTTCGAGATGTCAACTATTTTTTATCATTTCCAACCCGTTCTGATTTTGACTATATTATGCTTTGTGACTAAATATTCACCGCCCATTCCTGTCTCCGAATACTACCCCGTTGCTCCGCTCCACCAGTCTTCAAGAGTGCAACATATTTTTCTACCTCTACCCATGCATATGGACTTCGGCAATATTTGGGTTGTGGCAAGAATATAGAACATGTACTGAAATAACATTGATTAACAATAATAAAAGGCTTTACATAAGCTAGTGGTCAGACTCTGTCCAAGTTCCAAGTAAAATAAGTAGACTGTTTAGATGTTACATAGTGCGAATACAAAAGAGAAGCTAACCTCAGAGATGGAGCTGCTTAAAATGAGAGAGTATTCTCATAGATAAACATAGCATACACATGATTGTCATATATATAAGAAATGTACAAACCATAGAACCCGAGTCTGTTTTATATACAATATGCTTGATGAAACGAATTGATTCATAGGAGCTAACAAATGATTGCATGAAACTATCACTATATGCACAACTAAATCCTTTTTTTTGGCTTTGGGTACAGCGTAATAGAAATATAATAGGCTCGTGTGACCAATCTAATATTTTCCCATCATGCTGCATTTCAGTTATCAAAGAACTACAATTCATGGAGATAATATGAATGGTTTTAAATAAAAAATGATGATAATATGCATAGAAACCTGCCAGTACATTATTTCAGTGTCATGTGCAATTTGCAGTCCTTATGGACCAAGGTGCATGAAGTGGCCCTCTATTCTCATCCTCGGTTTCGTCTTTCTCCTGCCAAACTTGGATCCTCCTCACTTTGGTTCTCTATTGGCTTCATCATCGGCGAGGAGTTGTGCCAAACAAGCAAGTTCTCATCTTCCTCCTCGTCGATATCAGCTTCTTCCTCTAAGACAAAGTTCACCATCATATCATTGTCGCTGTCCATCTATAGAAATGAAAATGACTTCAAAATATGACAAAAACAACGGCCGGTGCCCAACCGGGCAAATCGCCGAACACCTTGGGGGCGAGGTGGTTACCTCTGGTCGCCGGTGGTGGCGCCTGAGGCGGCGCCAGTGGGGCAGAGGCGCGGCGGGCGAGAGTGGCGGCGCTGCGAGGCGGAGTGAGACGGCAGATGACGAGGCGGCACGGGCGGGGCGCAAATGGACGAGTCGCAAACGGACGTGGCGCAAATGAGTGGTTTGTATCGCTGGCAGGACAGGCCCGCGGCGCGGAACGACTCGTCTGGCGCCCCCACGGAGCCCCTGGGAGGTGGAGTTGGGCTGGGTTTGCAAGACGGAAATAAGGGGCGTACAGACGGGAAGGCCCAATGGAGGGCGCGCTCGGGCCCGCCCGGACGAGAAGGCACTTGGGGCGGCCTTTAGGGGCACGACCGGAGATGCTCTTATGGTCAGCGTTAACTGTAGCACTAATTTTAGCATAGCAACTTTCTTTTCAATCTAAATAAAATGATGAGAAAAAATCTTTAATGTCATTTAATTGCATGTCACAACATTTTGTAATCCCTTGGTTAATTTTTTTTTTTATTCTTGCTAGTACTACTCCAGTACCCAACACAACATGAACTCCTTCCAACGAGCCTGCCGCACAGTAGCAGACCTCTGCGCGCGTCGGCGGCGGAGCGTTCCCCACCTCTGGCGGCGGCAGAGTAGCAGACCTCGCCGCCGCCATGCTCCACCTCCGCCGCTGCATCTTCGCCCGTCTCCTCTCTTACCCGTCCGCCTCCCCCATCTCCCCACTCCACCGCCTCCTCTCCGCGGCCGCGCCCACCGTTTCCCCAAACCCCGGCTTCGCCGCCGAGGAGTACCTCCAGGACGCTCACCCGAGCCCAGGCACTCAAGGCCTCCAGGACGCTCTCGCACCTCAAGTCCCCCACCAACCCTCGCCTTCCTCGTCTTCCTCGCCTTCCTCGCTGACCTCGCCCTCGTCGCCAAGGACCCTCTGTTCCTCTGCGCCGGCGTCGAGAGAACCCTTGGCCCCATCCTCGTCGGGCTCACGGGGCTCGGTCTATCGCATCCTGAGATCGCGCGCCTCGTCTCGACCGCCCCCTTCAGCTTCCGCTCGAAATCCGTCGTATCCAACCTACCCTACTACATGTCGCTCTTCGGCTCCTACGAGAGCCTCCTCCTTCGCAAAACTCCGTTTCCATAAAGAATTTGATGGAGTTTTCCCGTATTTCGACCGGAGAATCTAACATAGACATTACTGTCAGGCGCTCAGGAAACACTACAATTTCCTCGCACACAGCCCCGAGACAGTGGTCAATCCCAAAGTCATGGTCCTGCAGGTGTGCGGGCTAAGTGCTGGTGATATTGCCAAGCTGTTCATCGGTATGCCGTGGATACTTGGCATCAAACCTGAGCGCCTACAGGCGATGCTCGCTCTCGCCGAAGGTCTTGGTGTGTCCCGTCGGTCTGTGATGTTTAGGCACGCGCTGAGAGCTGTCGCGTTCCTCACGTCGGAGGAGATCGCCGCAAGAGTGGAGTACCTGAAGAACACGTTCAGGTGGTCGGATGCGGAGGTCAACATTGCTGTTGCTAAGCTTCCGATAATGCTGACGAGATCCAAGGACATTCTGCAGAGCAGGGCAGAATTCCTTATCTCTGAGGTGGGGTTGGAACCGGCCTACGTTGCCCGTCGGCCAGCAATGTTCTCTTATAGCTTGGAGGGCCGGCTCAGGCCCCGGTACTATGCTATGAAGTTTCTCAAGGAAAATGGATTGCTAGATCTCGACCGAGACTACTATTCCGCCGTCGCGGCGACAGAGAAGGTATTCATAGAGAAATACATATCCCCTCATGATGAAGCTGCACCACACCTTGCTGAAGATTATGCTGCAGCCTGCAGAGGGGAAGTGCCTACTAGATTCAGATTTACATGAACCAATAGTGGCCATGAAGATGGGTAACTGTGTATTGGCACAACAGTTTTCCACTGTGCGTATTAGGCTGACAAGACCTGACTTGCTGTTCTTGTCCTAACTAAGTGGTGGATGTCTGATGTAGTATGTATGTTAGTTACATGTTGATTGGTGTTTGTAATCTGGGATGAAACTGATAACTGATTTGTCATTCGGTGGAGAAGAAAGCATCACACAGCTATCTTGTCCATCCTCATGTTATACTGACACACATACTGGCACCAAGAGAGTGAGATCATAGATCAGGGATTTCTGCAATTTCTTTCAAGTATCAGTGAGTTATTAAATGCCCATTGCAATTTTCACTGCAAACCTCAATATATCTTTCCATGAAAGAAGTTTCTCACTTTGGCATAAGATATGAAGTATTAAATATTACCTCTAGATGAATTTTTTTGGATTTGTTTTCTGGTGGGGGACAAGTTCAGATTTGTTGATGACCACACTGTGCTGATCCCTACTAAAGATGCAGTTATGGTGTAGTATGTTGGTTCCTTGCTCTGGTTCTTGTAAGCTAAAAATCTCTCTTCTTTCTGCAATATTTCTGTTGAAAAGACATTAACTGTTGTGAAAGCGGGCCATTATTTACTAGTTGTTTGTATCAGTTTTTTATTTATTTTCTCTTGCGTTTTTTTTTGGATCGCCCTAGCTGATACTCTTTGTAGATGATGTGATCTGCAAACTGAATAGTGCACTGGTAGGCTCATAGCATTTGTGTTGATGACCTGTCTCTGTACCACTAAGCAATGGGTATCTCGAGTGTTTGCACCAGAGAGTAAATTAATGTTTGTATGGCATGGTGTTTATAATGAGAACTAAGACTGTTTTATCTTAGTTAACAGATGATCTCAGAGATGACTTAACATTTTTGACAATTTAGTATTTTCTCAAATACAGCGAGCTGACATCTCTTAGTCACCTTTTGCAGGTAATTTCAAATGTTGGAATAGTATGCATGATATGTGCTTCAGATTAAGAACCAACCTAGCTGTGTGAGGTGAGGACGCACTGCAGGCATGGCCGATTGATGAATGAAGTGACTTTTACCAGGTGAGAGATTGGAGCATACTGATGGATTTGTTGAATGTAGTTCGATGTGCTGAAACTAGATATTGATTGAATTGGTCTTGTATAGGTTAACATTACCCTGACTAAACTAGCTCCTAGATTTCTGTCCATCTGGAGTCAGGCCTGAAGGATTTGCTAGTCTAGTCGATTAGTGCACTGCCTAAAGCTTCCTTGAGTAACAAGTATGCATGACCTGATGCCTGCTGGTGTTTTTTTCAGAGGAGCTTCCTTAAGTAGCCAGGCATGCATGAGTGACGCCAGCAGGAGATTTATTCAGAGCAGGTACGTCCTAGATATTGACTGAATTCTTTGTTTGGGTTTTGCAAGCTATGTATTGTCTTAGAAATTGCGTGTAGTTAGACAGCACACACTCAACTGAGGCAGCCTCACCAATAAATAAGAGGTAAATAAAAGTATTTTTTACGTTCAGATCCAACTAATTATAATCAGAGCTGCTGATGGTGTCAGGCGCGAATGGTCCAGTAAAGAAACGACTACTGTTATTCTAGTCGATTAATTGGTATGTTCAGATCCAACAAAATATACTCCATGCGAGATCGTAGGAGATAAGCCTACTGCTATTGTTTGGTCGAAGAAAAGACTCAATTCTCAATTGTTAGTCTTATTTGTGTAGTAGAACAATAGGAAAATATGATATGGAAGTCGATCGTATATATTTGAACTTATCTATATATAACGAGGGAAAATATGATATGGAAGTCGATCATGTATATTTGAACTTATCTCATTTTTCTAATTTATTTAGACAGTATCATTGGACAATTTTGATATTATGGATTTCTAGATACGAATTATTCAATATTAAAAATCAACAAAATTAATTAGTATTTAATTTAATTAATTATTATTTTAATTCAAGATATTAGTACTTATTTATTTTTGTTTAAATAAATAATTTTTTTGATTCACAAAATAAAGATGTGCGATACGATAGTTCAAAGGTTAACATGATTGACATCATACAATAAAACAAGATTTGTTTCTTGGAATCTGAAAGGGAAGGAAATCAGAAGTTAAGCGTGGTGAGAGTGGAGTAGTCCGAGGATGGGTGAACCACTGGGAGTGTTAGTTCAGAGTGAAAGAAGAGTGATTAGAGTTAAAAAATAATTGAGACTGTAGTAGAATGATTAGAGTTAGAAATAATACATACTAAATGAAAAGGAAGAACAGAAAAAAAATCAAAAATTATTTAGTCTCGGGTTGTATTACCACCCTTACGGCCGTTTCCTACTGGTGGTGCATCCCTAGTGTCTTTAGTGTAACTGGTTTAGATGCAGGATGTAATTGGTATCTCCACGATATTAATATTTGCTCGTTATAAAATAAGAAAGTCGAGAATGCGTAATTGAGGATACACTACTGGAAAATCGAACTTCGCCGGCTATCTACGGCTTTGCCGAGTGCCAAAGCACGGGGTACTCGGCATAGAACCGTGTACGCCGACACCCTCCCAAATAACACTCGGCACAAGCGCACACTCGGCATACAGACTGTACGCCGAGTGTCCCCTGCAGATGACACTCGGCAAAGACGAAACACTCGGCGTAGAGCCTTTGTGCCGAGTATCCTCTGCAGCGGACACTCGGCGTATAAATTGTCGACGGCAAACCAACAACAAACACTTGGCAAAGAAAAAACACTCGGCGTACTTGGTAGCCACGTGGCGCTCCGTGCGATTCGTCCGAGACGGAACGGTTGTGTTGGTTTGCCGAGTGTCAACGTAACGGGGACTCGGCGCACATAGTGTCTTTGCCGAGTGTCAGCCTGCGCCACTCGGCAAAGACGAGGTGAAAATTTCCCTTCTTCGCGCCAAAAACTTCCCGCGTAGAAATTCTAATTTTTGCCGAGTGTCACGTAACACCACTCGGCAAAATCGTCTGTGAAAATTTCCCCCCCTTTGCGCCAACTCTTCCCGCGAAGAAATTCTAATCTTTGCCGAGTGTCAGTAGGGGTACTCGGCATAAAAATCTTCCCTCGAAAGATTTTTCCTTCGCGCCAACTCCTCCGCGCAGTTTATAGGTTTGCCGAGTGTCCCGTGAGATGACTCGGCAAAGAAGTGAAAGAAGCACACGATCCGTGTGCCTATCTTTGATCCACCGGCTCACAATCGCTTGAAAGATCCAACGGCTCCGAAGACCTCGAAGAAAACACACGATCCGTGTGCTTCTTCTCACTATATAAACACACATGCATCTAGCTCCTTAGCACATATCTACAACCCAGCACACTCTTCCATTCTTCGCGCCAACTCTTCCATGTCTTCCACCGTACCCACTTTAACCTACTCGGAGGCGGAGGAGCTCTGCGCCTCAAACTACCCCTGCCCTCCCGGGTACGGCGTCCCCGCCGGGTGGATGCTGAGCGTCGGAGGCGTGCCGGTCCCTCCTGTCCCTCGAGGTCTGGCGCGCCGGGCGGCCATCACGAACCACTACTACTTCGAGCTGACACCGAGCAGCGGACGTATCCCCAATGGAATCCCAACTACCGCGCAGGTTGGGACGTCTTCTTCTTCAATCGGCGTGAGAGGGCGCTCGCCAGGTACGAGGAGGACGGCCCGCCTCCTTCGAACTTCAACGAGGCTGGTCGTCGGCTGTGGTGGCGCGGCCGGACTCTCCAGGGCGTCATGAACTACATAAGGAACGGCGATAACCCCCGCCTGCGCTACCCGCAGTCCAGGCGTGCTCCCCCATCGACATTTCAGCCCCCATCTGACGACAGCGACGACGGCGGCGGCGACTTCGACGACTACGAGTACATGTATTATACGCCTAGGCAGGAGTATGACTAGACCTGAGCCAAGATGGCTGGGACAAATGGTTTGTCCATGTATCCTAGAATGTTTAGATCCACGTACTGTCGTGTATCCCGCTTCCTTCGAATTTCAATCTAGTCGTAAAATTCAAAAATAATCGTAGTGGTGTGTGTTCAAGTGTCATGTTAGTCCCAAGGAACACACTTCGGCGTGAGCCGGAAGTGGGTAGCAAAGTGGAACTAGTTGCTTGGTTGTGTCATGTTAGTCCCAAGGAACACCCTTGACAATGGTAGGGGCCACCTACATGCAAGATTCCCCCCGTTACGTCGGATCCGGGAGTTTCGGGGTGTGAGCAGTCCTGGAACCCGCGAGAGAGAATCCGACGTCGGTGAGGCCCCGGCACAGAGAGTGATGCTATATTTGGCACACAACACCCATGATACAATCTAACACACATGGCATGGCAAAACATTGGTTTAGGTGGGATCCCGACGCTCCGGGTCCCCTCTCCGGAGATACACTAGCCCCGGTGTAGAAAAAGACGGAACCTGCGTACAGCCCCCTCTGCGTGAGCCGGAAGTGGGTACCAAAGTGGAACTAGTTACTTGGTTGTGTCATGTTAGTCCCAAGGAACAACCTTGACAATGGTAGGGCCCACCTACTTGCAAGATTCCCCCCGTTACGTCAGATCCGGGAGTTTCGGGGTGTGAGCAGTCCTGGAACCCGCGAGAGAGAATCCGACGTCGGTGAGGCCCCGGCACAGAGAGTGATGCTATCTTTGGCACACAACACCCATGATACAATCTAACACACATGGCATGGCAAAACATTGGTTTAGGTGGGATCCCGACGCTCCGGGTCCCCTCTCCGGAGATACACTAGCCCCGGTGTAGAAAAAGACGGAACCTGCGTCTAGCCCCCTCTGCGTGAGCCGGAAGTGGGTAGCAAAGTGGAACTAGTTGCTTGGTTGTGTCATGTTAGTCCCAAGGAACACCCTTGACAATGGTAGGGCCCACCTACTTGCAAGATTCCCCCCGTTACGTCAGATCCGGGAGTTTCGGGGTGTGAGCAGTCCTGGAACCCGCGAGAGAGAATCCGACGTCGGTGAGGCCCCGACACAGAGAGTGATGCTATCTTTGGCACACAACACCCATGACAATCTAACACACATGGCATGGCAAAACATTGGTTTAGGTGGGATCCCGACGCTCCGGGTCCCCTCTCCGGAGATACACTAGCCCCGGTGTAGAAAAAGACGGAACCGGCGTCTAGCCCCCTATGCGTGAGCCGGAAGTAGGTAGCAAAGTGGAACTAGTTGCTTGGTTGTGTCATGTTAGTCCCAAGGAACACCCTTGACAATGGTAGGGCCCACCTACTTGCAAGATTCCCCCCGTTACGTCAGATCCGGCAGTTTCGGGGTGTGAGCAGTCCGGGAACCCGCGAGAGAGAATCCGACGTCGGTGAGGCCCCAACCACACAGAGTGATGGTATCTTTGGCACCCAACACCCATGTGACACTCTAACACACATGGCATGGAAAAACATTGGTTTAGGTGGGATCCCGACGCTCCGGGTCCCCTCTCCGGAGATACACTAGCCCGGTGTAGAAAAAGACGGAACCGGCGTCTAGCCCCCTCTGCGTGAGCCGGAAGTGGGTAGCAAAGTGGAACTAGTTGCTTGGTTGTGTCATGTTAGGCCCAAGGAACACCCTTGACAATGGTAGGGCCACCTACTTGCAAGATTCCCCCCGTTACGTCAGATCCGGGAGTTTCGGGGTGTGATTAGTCCGGGAACCCGCGAGAGAGAATCCGACGTCGGTGAGGCCCCAACACAGAGAGTGATGGTATCTTTGGCACCCAACACCCATGTGACACTCTAACACACATGGCATGGCAAAACATTGGTTTAGGTGGCATCCCGACGCTCCGGGTCCCCTCTCCGGAGATACACTAGCCCCGTTGTAGAAAAAGACGGAACCGGCGTACAACCCCCTCTGCGTGAGCCGGAAGTGGGTAGCAAAGTGGAACTAGTTGCTTGGTTGTGTCATGTTAGTCCCAAGGAACACCCTTGACAATGGTAGGGCCCACCTACTTGCAAGATTCCCCCCGTTACGTCAGATCCGGAAGTTTCGGGGTGTGAGCAGTCCTGGAACCCGCGAGAGAGAATCCGACGTCGGTGAGGCCCCGGCACAGAGAGTGATGCTATCTTTGGCACACAACACCCATGATACAATATAACACACATGGCATGGAAAAACATTGGTTTAGGTGGGATCCCGACGCTCCGGGTCCCCTCTCCGGAGATACACTAGCCCCGGTGTAGAAAAAGACGGAACCGGCGTACAGCCCCCTATGCGTGAGCCGGAAGTGGGTAGCAAAGTGGAACTAGTTTCTTGGTTGTGTCATGTTAGTCCCAAGGAACACCCTTGACAATGGTAGGGCCCACCTACTTGCAAGATTCCCCCCGTTATGTCAGATCCGGGAGTTTCGGGGTGTGAGCAGTCCTGAAACCCGCGAGAGAGAATCAGACGTCAGTGAGGCCCCGGCACAGAGAGTGATGGTATCTTTGGCACCCAACACCCATGTGACACTCTAACACACATGGCATGGCAAAACATTGGTTTAGGTGGGATCCCGACGCTCCGGGTCCCCTCTCCGGAGATACCCTAGCCCCGGTGTAGAAAAAGACGGAACCGGCGTCTAGCCCCCTCTGCGTGAGCCGGAAGTGGGTAGCAAAGTGGAACTAGTTGCTTGGTTGTGTCATGTTAGGCCCAAGGACACCCTTGACAATGGTAGGGCCCACCTACATGCAAATTCCCCCCGTTACGTCGGATCCGGGAGTTTCGGGGTGTGAGCAGTCCTGGAACCCGCGAGAGAGAATCCGACGTCGGTGAGGCCCCGGCACAGAGAGTGATGCTATCTTTGGCACACAACACCCATGATACAATCTAACACACATGGCATGGCAAAACATTGGTTTAGGTGGGATCCCGACGCTCCGGGTCCCCTCTCCGGAGATACACTAGCCCCGGTGTAGAAAAAAGACGGAACCGGCGTCTAGCCCCCTATGCGTGAGCCGGAAGTGGGTAGCAAAGTGGAACTAGTTGCTTGGTTGTGTCATGTTAGTCCCAAGGAACACCCTTGACAATGGTAGGGCCCACCTACTTGCAAGATTCCCCCCGTTACGTCAGATCCAGGAGTTTGGGGTGTGAGCAGTCCTGGAACCCGCGAGAGAGAATCCGACGTCGGTGAGGCCCCAACCACACAGAGTGATGGTATCTTTGGCACCCAACACCCATGTGACACTCTAACACACATGGCATGGCAAAACATTGGTTTAGGTGGGATCCGACGCTCCGGGTCCCCTCTCCGGAGATACCCTAGCCCCGGTGTAGAAAAAGACGGAACCGGCGTCTAGCCCCTATGCGTGAGCCGGAAGTGGGTAGCAAAGTGGAACTAGTTGCTTGGTTGTGTCATGTTAGTCCCAAGGAACACCCTTGACAATGGTAGGGCCCACCTACTTGCAAGATTCCCGCCGTTACGTCAGATCCGGTTGTTTCGGGGTGTGAGCAGTCCTGGAACCCGCGAGAGAGAATCCGACGTCGGTGAGGCCCCGGCACAGAGAGTGATGCTATCTTTGGCACACAACACCCATGATACAATCTAACACACATTGCATGGCAAAACATTTGTTTAGGTGGGATCCCGACGCTCCGGGTCCCCTCTCCGGAGATACACTAGCCCCGGTGTAGAAAAAGACGGAACCGGCGTCTAGCCCCCTCTGCGTGAGCCGGAAGTGGGTAGCAAAGTGGAACTAGTTGCTTGGTTGTGTCATGTTCCAAGGAACACCCTTGACAATGGTAGGGCCCACCTACATGCAACATTCCCCCCGTTACGTCAGATCCGGGAGTTTCGGGGTGTGAGCAGTCCTGAAACCCGCGAGAGAGAATCCGACGTCGGTGAGGCCCCGGCACAGAGAGTGATGGTATCTTTGGCACACAACACCCATGATACAATCTAACACACATGACATGGCAAAACATTGGTTTAGGTGGGATCCCGACGCTCCGGGTCCCCTCTCCGGAGATACACTAGCCCCGGTGTAGAAAAAGACGGAACCTGCGTACAGCCCCCTGCGTGAGCCGGAAGTGGGTAGCAAAGTGGAACTAGTTGCTTTGTTGTGTCATGTTAGTCCAAGGAACACCCTTGACAATGGTAGGGCCCACCTACTTGCAAGATTCCCCCGTTACGTCAGATCCGGGAGTTTCGGTGTGAGCAGTCCTGGAACCCGCGAGAGAGAATCGACGTCGGTGAGGCCCCGCACAGAGAGTGATGCTATCTTTGGCACACAAACCCATGATACAATCTAACACATTGCATGGCAAAACATTGGTTTAGGTGGGATCCCGACGCTCCGGGTCCCCCCTCCGGAGATACACTAGCCCCGGTGTAGAAAAAGACGGAACCGGCGTCTAGCCCTCTCGTGAGCCGGAAGTGGGTAGCAAAGTGGAACTAGTTGCTTGGTTGTGTCATGTTAGTCCCAAGGAACACCCTTGACAATGGTAGGGCCCACCTACATGCAAGATTCCCCCCGTTACGTCAGATCCGGGAGTTTCGGGGTGTGAGCAGTCCTGAAACCCGCGAGAGATAATCCGACGTCGGTGAGGCCCCGGCACAGAGAGTGATGGTATCTTTGGCACACAACACCCATGATACAATATAACACACATGCATGGAAAAACATTGGTTTAGGTGGGATCCCGACGCTCCGGGTCCCCTCTCCGGAGATACACTAGCCCCGGTGTAGAAAAAGACGGAACCTGCGTACAGCCCCCTCTGCGTGAGCCGGAAGTGGGTACCAAAGTGGAACTAGTTGCTTGGTTGTGTCATGTTAGTCCCAAGGAACACCCTTGACAATGGTAGGGCCCACCTACTTGCAAGATTCCCCCCGTTACGTCAGATCCGGGAGTTTCGGGTGTGAGCAGTCCTAGAACCCGCGAGAGAGAATCCGACGTCGGTGAGGCCCCGGCACAGAGAGTGATGCTATCTTTGGCACACAACACCCATGATACAATCTAACACACATGGCATGGCAAAACATTGGTTTAGGTGGGATCCCGACGCTCCGGGTCCCCTCTCCGGAGATACACTAGCCCCGGTGTAGAAAAGACGGAACCTGCGTCTAGCCCCTCTGCGTGAGCCGGAAGTGGGTAGCAAAGTGGAACTAGTTGCTTGGTTGTGTCATGTTAGTCCAAGGAACACCCTTGACAATGGTAGGGCCCACCTATTTGCAAGATTCCCCCCGTTACGTCAGATCCGGGAGTTTCGGGGTGTGAGCAGTCCTGGAACCCGCGAGAGAGAATCCGACGTCGGTGAGGCCCCGGCACAGAGAGTGATGCTATCTTTGGCACACAACACCCATGATACAATCTAACACACATGGCATGGCAAAACATTGGTTTAGGTGGGATCCCGACGCTCCGGGTCCCCTCTCCGGAGATACACTAGCCCCGGTGTAGAAAAAGACGGAACCGGCGTCTAGACCCCTATGCGTGAGCCGGAAGTGGGTAGCAAAGTGGAACTAGTTGCTTGGTTGTGTCATGTTAGTCCCAAGGAACACCCTTGACAATGGTAGGGCCCACCTACTTGCAAGATTCCCCCCGTTACGTCAGATCCGGGAGTTTCGGGGTGTGAGCAGTCCGGGAACCCGCGAGAGAGAATCCGACGTCGGTGAGGCCCCAACCACACAGAGTGATGGTATATTTGGCACCCAACACCCATGTGACACTCTAACACACATGGCATGGAAAAACATTGGTTTAGGTGGGATCCCGACGCTCCGGGTCCCCTCTCCGGAGATACACTAGCCCCGGTGTAGAAAAAGACGGAACCGGCGTCTAGCCCCTCTGCGTGAGCCGGAAGTGGGTAGCAAAGTGGAACTAGTTGCTTGGTTGTTGTCATGTTAGGCCCAAGGAACACCCTTGACAATGGTAGGGCCCACCTACTTGCAAGATTCCCCCCGTTACGTCAGATCCGGGAGTTTCGGGGTGTGAGCAGTCCGGGAACCCGCGAGAGAGAATCCGACGTCGGTGAGGCCCCAACACAGAGAGTGATGGTATCTTTGGCACCCAACACCCATGTGACACTCTAACACACATGGCATGGCAAAACATTGGTTTAGGTGGGATCCCGACGCTCCGGGTCCCCTCTCCGGAGATACACTAGCCCCGTTGTAGAAAAAGACGGAAACCGGCGTACAACCCCCTCTCTGCGTGAAGCCGGAAGTGGGTAGCAAAGTGGAACTAGTTGCTTGGTTGTGTCATGTTAGTCCCAAGGAACACCCTTGACAATGGTAGGGCCTACCTACTTGCAAGATTTCCCCCCGTTACGTCAGATCGGGAGTTTCGGGGTGTGAGCAGTCCTGGAACCCGCGAGAGAGAATCGACGTCGGTGAGGCCCCGGCACAGAGAGTGATGCTATCTTTGGCACACAACACCCATGATACAATCTAACACACATGGCATGGCAAAACATTGGTTTAGGTGGGATCCCGACGCTCCGGGTCCCTCCGGAGATACACTAGCCCCGGTGTAGAAAGAGACGGAACCGGCGTACAGCCCCCTATGCGTGAGCCGGAAGTGGGTAGCAAAGTGGAACTAGTTTTGGTTTGTGTCATGTTAGTCCCAAGGAACACCCTTGACAATGGTAGGGCCCACCTACTTGCAAGATTCCCCCGTTATGTCAGATCCGGGAGTTTCGGGGTGTGAGCAGTCCTGAAACCCGCGAGAGAGAATCAGACGTCGGTGAGGCCCCGGCACAGAGAGTGATGGTATCTTGGCACCCAACACCCATGTGACACTCTAACACACATGGCATGGCAAAACATTGGTTTAGGTGGGATCCCGACGCTCCGGGTCCCCTCTCCGGAGATACCCTAGCCCCGGTGTAGAAAAAAGACGGAACCGGCGTCTAGCCCCTCTGCGTGAGCCGGAGAGTGGGTAGCAAAGTGGAACTAGTTGCTTGGTTGTGTCATGTTAGGCCCAAGGAACACCTTGACAATGGTAGGGCCCACCTACATGCAAGATTCCCCCGTTACGTCGGATCCGGGAGTTTCGGGGTGTGAGCAGTCCTGGAACCCGCGAGAGAATCCGACGTCGGTGAGGCCCCGGCACAGAGAGTGATGCTATCTTTGGCACACAACACCCATGATACAATCTAACACACATGGCATGCAAAACATTGGTTTTGGTGGGATCCCGACGCTCCGGGTCCCCTCTCCGGAGATACACTAGCCCGTGTAGAAAAAGACGGAACCGGCGTCTAGCCCCTATGCGTGAGCCGGAAGTGGGTAGCAAAGTGGAACTAGTTGCTTGGTTGTGTCATGTTAGTCCCAAGGAACACCTTGACAATGGTAGGGCCCACCTACTTGCAAGATTCCCCCCGTTACGTCAGATCCGGGAGTTTCGGGGTGTGAGCAGTCCTGGAACCCGCGAGAGAGAATCCGACGTCGGTGAGGCCCCAACCACACAGAGTGATGGTATCTTTGGCACCCACACCCATGTGACACTCTAACACACATGGCATGGCAAAACATTGGTTTAGGTGGGATCCGACGCTCCGGGTCCCCTCTGCGGAGATACCCTAGCCCCGGTGTAGAAAAAGACGGAACCGACGTCTAGCCCCCTATGCGTGAGCCGGAAGTGGGGTAGCAAAGTGGAACTAGTTGCTTGGTCGTGTCATGTTAGTCCCAAGGAACACCCTTGACAATGGTAGGGTCCACCTACTTGCAAGATTCCCGTTACGTCAGATCTGGTTGTTTCGGGGTGTGAGCAGTCCTGGAACCCGCGAGAGAGAATCCGACGTCGGTGAGGCCCCGGCACAGAGAGTGATGCTATCTTTGGCACACAACACCAATGATACAATCTAACACACATTGCATGGCAAAACATTGGTTTAGGTGGGATCCGACGCTCCGGGTCCCCTCTCCGGGGATACACTAGCCCCGGTGTAGAAAAAGACGGAACCGGCGTCTAGCCCCTGCGTGAGCCGGAAGTGGGTAGCAAAGTGGAAGTAGTTGCTTGGTTTGTCATGTTAGTCCCAAGGAACACCCTTGACAATGTTAGGGCCCACCTACATGCAAGATTCCCCCGTTACGTCAGATCCGGGAGTTTCGGGGTGTGAGCAGTCCTGAAACCCGCGAGAGAGAATCCGACGTCGGTGAGGCCCGGCACAGAGAGTGATGGTATCTTTGGCACACAACACCCATGATACAATCTAACACACATGGCATGGCAAAACATTGGTTTAGGTGGGATCCCGACGCTCCGGGTCCCCTCTCCGGAGATACACTAGCCCCGGTGTAGAAAAGACGGAACCTGCGTACAGCCCCCTCTGCGTGAGCCGGAAGTGGGTAGCAAAGTGGAACTAGTTGCTTTGTTGTGTCATGTTAGTCCCAAGGAACACGCTTGACAATGGTAGGGCACCTACTTGCAAGATTCCCCCCGTTACGTCAGATCCGGAGTTTCGGGGTGTGAGCAGTCCTGGAACCCGCGAGAGAGAATCCGACGTCGGTGAGGCCCCGACACAGAGAGTGATGCTATCTTTGGCACACAACACCCATGATCAATCTAACACACATGGCATGGCAAACATTGGTTTAGGTGGGATCCCGACGCTCCGGGTCCCCTCTCCGGAGATACACTAGCCCCGGTGTAGAAAAAGACGGAACCGGCGTCTAGCCCCCTATGCGTGAGCCGGAAGTGGGTAGCAAAGTGGAACTAGTTGCTTGGTTGTGTCATGTTAGTCCCAAGGAACACCCTTGACAATGGTAGGCCCACCTACTTGCAAGATTCCCCCCGTTACGTCAGATCCGGGAGTTTCGGGGTGTGAGCAGTCCTGGAACCCGCGAGAGAGAATCCGACGTCGGTGAGGCCGGCACAGAGAGTGATGCTATCTTTTGGCACACAACACCCATGATACAATCTAACACACATGCCATGGCAAAACATTGGTTTAGGTGGGATCCGACGCTCCGGGTCCCCTCTCCGGAGATACCCTAGCCCCGGTGTAGAAAAAGACGGAACCGGCGTCTAGCCCCCTATGGTGAGCCGGAAGTGGGTAGGAAAGTGGAAACTAGTTTCTTGGTTGTGTCATGTTAGTCCAAGGAACACCCTTGACAATGGTAGGGCCCACCTACTTGCAAGATTCCCGTTACGTCAGATCCGGGAGTTTCGGGGTGTGAGCAGTCGGGAACCCGCGAGAGAGAATCCGACGTCGGTGAGGCCCCAACCACACAGAGTGATGGTATCTTTGGCACCAACACCCATGTGACACTCTAACACACATGGCATGCAAAACATTGGTTTAGGTGGGATCCCGACGCTCCGGGTCCCCTCTCCGGAGATACACTAGCCCCGTGTAGAAAAAGACGGAACCGGCGTACGCCCCCTCTGCGTGAGCCGGAAGTGGGTAGCAAAGTGGAACTAGTTGCCTTGGTTGTGTCATGTTAGTCCCAGGAACACCCTTGACAATGTAGGGCCCACCTACATGCAATATTCCCCCCCGTTACGTCAGATCCGGGAGTTTCGGGGTGTGAGCCTGGAAAAGAGAGAATCCGACGTCGGTGAGGCCCCGGCACAGAGAGTGATGTATCTTTGGCACCCAACACCCATGATACAATCTAACACACATGGCATGGCAAAACATTGGTTTAGGTGGGATCCCGACGCTCCGGGTCCCCTCTCCGGAGATACACTAGCCCCGTTGTAGAAAAAGACGAACCGGCGTACAGCCCCCTCTGCGTGAGCCGGAAGTGGGTAGCAAAGTGGAACTAGTTGCTTGGTTGTGTCATGTTAGTCCCAAGGAACACCCTTGACAATGGTAGGGCCCACCTACTTGCAAGATTCCCCCCGTTACGTCAGATCCGGAGTTTCGGGTGTGAGCAGTCCTGGAACCCGCGAGAGAGAATCCGACGTCGGTGAGGCCCCGGCACAGAGAGTGATGCATCTTTGGCACACAACACCCATGATACAATCTAACACACATGGCATGGCAAAACATTGGTTTAGGTGGGATCCCGACGCTCCGGGTCCCTCTCCGGAGATACACTAGCCCCGGTGTAGAAAAAGACGGAACCTGCGTCTAGCCCCCTCTGCGTGAGCCGGAAGTGGGTAGCAAAGTGGAACTAGTTGCTTGGTTGTGTCATGTTAGTCCCAAGGAACACCCTTGACAATGGTAGGGCCCACCTACTTGCAAGATTCCCCCCGTTACGTCAGATCCGGAGTTTCGGGGTGTGAGCAGTCCTGGAACCCGCGAGAGAGAATCCGACGTCGGTGAGGCCCCGGCACAGAGAGTGATGCTATCTTTGGCACACAACACCCATGATACAATCTAACACACATGGCATGGCAAAACATTGGTTTAGGTGGGATCCCGACGCTCCGGGTCCCCTCTCCGGAGATACACTAGCCCCGGTGTAGAAAAAGACGGAACCGGCGTCTAGCCCCCTCTGCGTGAGCCGGAAGTGGGTAGCAAAGTGGAACTAGTTGCTTGGTTGTGTCATGTTAGCCCAAGGAACACCCTTGACAATGTAGGGCCCACCTACTTGCAAGATTCCCCCCGTTACGTCAGATCCGGGAGTTTCGGGGTGTGAGCAGTCCTGGAACCCGCGAGAGAGAATCCGACGTCGGTGAGGCCCCGGCACAGAGAGTGATGCTATTTGGCACACAACACCCATGATACAATCTAACACACATGGCATGGCAAAACATTGGTTTAGGTGGGATCCCGACGCTCCGGGTCCCCTCTCCGGAGATACACTAGCCCCGGTGTAGAAAAAGACGGAACCGGCGTCTAGCCCCCTATGCGTGAGCCGGAAGTGGGTAGCAAAGTGGAACTAGTTGCTTGGTTGTGTCATGTTAGTCCCAAGGAACACCCTTGACAATGGTAGGGCCCACCTACTTGCAAGATTCCCCCCCCCTTACGTCAGATCCGGAGTTTCGGGGTGTGAGCAGTCCTGGAACCCGCGAGAGAGAATCCGACGTCGGTGAGGCCCAACCACAGAGAGTGATGGTATTTGGCACCCACACCCATGTGACACTCTAACACACATGGCATGGCAAAACATTGGTTTAGGTGGGATCCCGACGCTCCGGTCCCCTCTCCGGAGATACACTAGCCCCGGTGTAGAAAAAGACGGAACCGCGTCTAGCCCCCTCTGCGTGAGCCGGAAGTGGGTAGCAAAGTGGAACTAGTTGCTTTGTTGTTTCATGTTAGTCCCAAGGAACACCCTTGACAATGGTAGGGCCCACCTACTTGCAAGATTCCCCCCGTTACGTCAGATCCGGGAGTTTCGGGGTGTGAGCAGTCCTGGAACCCGCGAGAGAGAATCCGACGTCGTCGGTGAGGCCCCGGCACAGAGAGTGATGCTATCTTTGGCACACAACACCCATGATACAATCTAACACACATGGCATGGCAAAACATTGGTTTAGGTGGGATCCCGACGCTCCGGGTCCCCTCTCCGGAGATACACTAGCCCCGGTGTAGAAAAAGACGGAACCGGCGTCTAGCCCCCTCTGCGTGAGCCGGAAGTGGGTAGCAAAGTGGAACTAGTTGCTTGGTTGTGTCATGTTAGTCCCAAGGAACACCCTTGACAATGGTAGGGCCCACCTACTTGCAAGATTCCCCCCGTTACGTCAGATCCGGGAGTTTCGGGGTGTGAGCATCCTGGAACCCGCGAGAGAGAATCCGACGTCGGTGAGGCCCCAACCACAGAGAGTGATGGTATCTTTGGCACCCAACACCCATGATAGACTAACACACATGGCATGGCAAAACATTGGTTTAGGTGGGATCCCGACGCTCCGGGTCCCCTCTCCGGAGATACACTAGCCCCGGTGTAGAAAAAGACGGAACCGGCGTCTAGCCCCCTCTGCGTGAGCCGGAAGTGGGTAGCAAAGTGGAACTAGTTGCTTGGTTGTGTCATGTTAGTCCCAAGGAACACCCTTGACAATGGTAGGGCCCACCTACTTGCAAGATTCCCCCCGTTACGTCAGATCCGGGAGTTTCGGGGTGTGAGCAGTCCTGGAACCCGCGAGAGAGAATCCGACGTCGGTGAGGCCCCGGCACAGAGAGTGATGCTATCTTTGGCACACAACACCCATGATACAATCTAACACACATGGCATGGCAAAACATTGGTTTAGGTGGGATCCCGACGCTCCGGGTCCCCTCTCCGGAGATACCTAGCCCCGGTGTAGAAAAAGACGGAACCGGCGTCTAGCCCCCTCTGCGTGAGCCGGAAGTGGGTAGCAAAGTGGAACTAGTTGCTTGGTTGTGTCATGTTAGTCCCAAGGAACACCCTTGACAATGTAGGGCCCACCTACTTGCAAGATTCCCCCCGTTACGTCGATCCGGGAGTTTCGGGTGTGAGCAGTCCTGGAACCCGCGAGAGAGAATCCGACGTCGGTGAGGCCCCGGCACAGAGAGTGATGCTATCTTTGGCACCAACACCCATGATACAATCTAACACACATGGCATGGCAAAACATTGGTTTAGGTGGGATCCCGACGCTCCGGGTCCCCTCTCCGGAGATACACTAGCCCCGGTGTAGAAAAAGACGGAACCTGCGTACAGCCCCCTCTGCGTGAGCCGGAAGTGGGTAGCAAAGTGGAACTAGTTGCTTGTTGTGTCATGTTAGTCCCAAGGAACACACCCTTGACAATGGTAGGGCCCACCTACTTGCAAGATTCCCCCCGTTACGTCAGATCCGGGAGTTTCGGGTGTGAGCAGTCCTGGAACCCGCGAGAGAGAATCCGACGTCGGTGAGGCCCCGGCACAGAGAGTGATGTATCTTTGGCACACAACACCCATGATACAATCTAACACACATGGCATGGCAAAACATTGGTTTAGGGGATCCCGACGCTCCGGGTCCCCTCTCCGGAGATACACTAGCCCCGGTGTAGAAAAAGACGGAACCGCGTCTAGCCCCTCTGCGTGAGCCGGAAGTGGGTAGCAAAGTGGAACTAGTTGCTTGGTTGTGTCATGTTAGTCCCAAGGAACACCCTTGACAATGGTAGGGCCCACCTACATGCAAGATTCCCCCCGTTACGTCAGATCCGGGAGTTTCGGGGTGTGAGCAGTCCTGAAACCCGCGAGAGAGAATCCGACGTCGGTGAGGCCCCGGCACAGAGAGTGATGCTATCTTTGGCACACAACACCCATGATACAATCTAACACACATGGCATGGAAAAACATTGGTTTAGGTGGATCCCGACGCTCCGGGTCCCCTCTCCGGAGATACACTAGCCCCGGTGTAGAAAAAGACGGAACCTCGTCAGCCCCCTCTGCGTGAGCCGGAAGTGGGTAGCAAAGTGGAACTAGTTGCTTGGTTGTGTCATGTTAGTCCCAAGGAACACCCTTGACAATGGTAGGGCCCACCTACTTGCAAGATTCCCCCCGTTACGTCAGATCCGGGAGTTTCGGGTGTGAGCAGTCCTAAACCCGCGAGAGAGAATCCGACGTCGGTGAGGCCCCGGCAAAGAGAGTGATGCTATCTTTGGCACACAACACCCATGATACAATCTAACACACATGGCATGGCAAAACATTGGTTTAGGTGGGATCCCGACGCTCCGGGTCCCCTCTCCGAGATACACTAGCCCCGGTGTAGAAAAAGACGGAACCTGCGTCTAGCCCCCTCTGCGTGAGCCGGAAGTGGGTAGCAAAGTGGAACTAGTTGCTTGGTTGTGTCATGTTAGTCCCAAGGAACACCCTTGACAATGGTAGGGCCCACCTACTTGCAAGATTCCCCCCGTTACGTCAGATCCGGGAGTTTCGGGGTGTGAGCAGTCCTGGAACCCGCGAGAGAGAATCCGACGTCGGTGAGGCCCCGGCACAGAGAGTGATGGTATCTTTGGCACACAACACCCATGATACAATCTAACACACATGGCATGGCAAAACATTGGTTTAGGTGGGATCCCGACGCTCCGGGTCCCCTCTCCGGAGATACACTAGCCCCGGTGTAGAAAAAGACGGAACCGGCGTCTAGCCCCCTCTGCGTGAGCCGGAAGTGGGTAGCAAAGTGGAACTAGTTGCTTGGTTGTGTCATGTTAGTCCCAAGGAACACCCTTGACAATGGTAGGGCCCACCTACTTGCAAGATTCCCCCCGTTACGTCAGATCCGGGAGTTTCGGGGTGTGAGCAGTCCTGGAACCCGCGAGAGAGAATCCGACGTCGGTGAGGCCCCCACAGAGAGTGATGGTATCTTTGGCACCAACACCCATGATACAATCTAACACACATGGCATGGCAAAACATTGGTTTAGGTGGGATCCCGACGCTCCGGGTCCCCTCTCCGGAGATACACTAGCCCCGGTGTAGAAAAAGACGGAACCGCGTCTAGCCCCCTCTGCGTGAGCCGGAAGTGGGTAGCAAAGTGGAACTAGTTGCTTGGTTGTGTCATGTTAGTCCCAAGGAACACCCTTGACAATGGTAGGGCCCACCTACTTGCAAGATTCCCCCCGTTACGTCAGATCCGGGAGTTTCGGGGTGTGAGCAGTCCTGGAACCCGCGAGAGAGAATCCGACGTCGGTGAGGCCCCGGCACAGAGAGTGATGGTATCTTTGGCACACCAACACCCATGATACAATCTAACACACATGGCATGGCAAAACATTGGTTTAGGTGGGATCCCGACGCTCCGGGTCCCCTCTCCGGAGATACACTAGCCCCGGTGTAGAAAAAGACGGAACCTGCGTCAGCCCCCTCTGCGTGAGCCGGAAGTGGGTAGCAAAGTGGAACTAGTTGCTTGGTTGTGTCATGTTAGTCCCAAGGAACACCCTTGACAATGGTAGGGCCCACCTACTTGCAAGATTCCCCCCGTTACGTCAGATCCGGGAGTTTCGGGGTGTGAGCAGTCCTGGAACCCGCGAGAGAGAATCCGACGTCGGTGAGGCCCCCACAGAGAGTGATGGTATCTTTGGCACACAACACCCATGATACAATCTAACACACATGGCATGGCAAAACATTGGTTTAGGTGGGATCCCGACGCTCCGGGTCCCCTCTCCGGAGATACACTAGCCCCGGTGTAGAAAAAGACGGAACCGCGTCCAGCCCCCTCTGCGTGAGCCGGAAGTGGGTAGCAAAGTGGAACTAGTTGCTTGGTTGTGTCATGTTAGTCCCAAGGAACACCCTTGACAATGGTAGGGCCCACCTACTTGCAAGATTCCCCCGTTACGTCAGATCCGGGAGTTTCGGGTGTGAGCAGTCCTGGAACCCGCGAGAGAGAATCCGACGTCGGTGAGGCCCCGGCACAGAGAGTGATGGTATCTTTGGCACACAACACCCATGATACAATCTAACACACATGGCATGGCAAAACATTGGTTTAGGTGGGATCCCGACGCTCCGGGTCCCCTCTCCGGAGATACACTAGCCCCGGTGTAGAAAAAGACGGAACCGGCGTCTAGCCCCCTCTGCGTGAGCCGGAAGTGGGTAGCAAAGTGGAACTAGTTGCTTGGTTGTGTCATGTTAGGCCCAAGGAACACCCTTGACAATGGTAGGGCCCACCTACTTGCAAGATTCCCCCCGTTACGTCAGATCCGGGAGTTTCGGGGTGTGAGCAGTCCTGGAACCCGCGAGAGAGAATCCGACGTCGGTGAGGCCCCGGCACAGAGAGTGATGTATCTTTGGCACACAACACCCATGATACAATCTAACACACATGGCATGGCAAAACATTGGTTTAGGTGGGATCCCGACGCTCCGGGTCCCCTCTCCGGAGATACACTAGCCCCGGTGTAGAAAAAGACGGAACCTGCGTCTAGCCCCCTGCGTGAGCCGGAAGTGGGTAGCAAAGTGGAACTAGTTGCTTGGTTGTGTCATGTTAGTCCCAAGGAACACCCTTGACAATGGTAGGGCCCACCTACTTGCAAGATTCCCCCCGTTACGTCAGATCCGGGAGTTTCGGGGTGTGAGCAGTCCTGGAACCCGCGAGAGAGAATCCGACGTCGGTGAGGCCCCCACAGAGAGTGATGGTATCTTTGGCACACAACACCCATGATACAATCTAACACACATGGCATGGCAAAACATTGGTTTAGGTGGGATCCCGACGCTCCGGGTCCCCTCTCCGGAGATACACTAGCCCCGGTGTAGAAAAAGACGGAACCGCGTCTAGCCCCCTCTGCGTGAGCCGGAAGTGGGTAGCAAAGTGGAACTAGTTGCTTGGTTGTGTCATGTTAGTCCCAAGGAACACCCTTGACAATGGTAGGGCCCACCTACTTGCAAGATTCCCCCCGTTACGTCAGATCCGGGTTTCGGGGTGTGAGCAGTCCTGGAACCCGCGAGAGAGAATCCGACGTCGGTGAGGCCCCGGCACAGAGAGTGATGGTATCTTTGGCACACAACACCCATGATACAATCTAACACACATGGCATGGCAAAACATTGGTTTAGGTGGGATCCCGACGCTCCGGGTCCCCTCTCCGGAGATACACTAGCCCCGGTGTAGAAAAAGACGGAACCGCGTCTAGCCCCCTCTGCGTGAGCCGGAAGTGGGTAGCAAAGTGGAACTAGTTGCTTGGTTGTGTCATGTTAGTCCCAAGGAACACCCTTGACAATGGTAGGGCCCACCTACTTGCAAGATTCCCCCCGTTACGTCAGATCCGGGAGTTTCGGGGTGTGAGCAGTCCTGGAACCCGCGAGAGAGAATCCGACGTCGGTGAGGCCCCGGCACAGAGAGTGATGGTATCTTTGGCACACAACACCCATGATACAATCTAACACACATGGCATGGCAAAACATTGGTTTAGGTGGGATCCCGACGCTCCGGGTCCCCTCTCCGGAGATACACTAGCCCCGGTGTAGAAAAAGACGGAACCTGCGTCAGCCCCCTCTGCGTGAGCCGGAAGTGGGTAGCAAAGTGGAACTAGTTGCTTGGTTGTGTCATGTTAGTCCCAAGGAACACCCTTGACAATGGTAGGGCCCACCTACTTGCAAGATTCCCCCCGTTACGTCAGATCCGGGAGTTTCGGGTGTGAGCAGTCCTGGAACCCGCGAGAGAGAATCCGACGTCGGTGAGGCCCCGGCACAGAGAGTGATGGTATCTTTGGCACACAACACCCATGATACAATCTAACACACATGGCATGGCAAAACATTGGTTTAGGTGGGATCCCGACGCTCCGGGTCCCCTCTCCGGAGATACACTAGCCCCGGTGTAGAAAAAGACGGAACCGCGTCTAGCCCCCTGCGTGAGCCGGAAGTGGGTAGCAAAGTGGAACTAGTTGCTTGGTTGTGTCATGTTAGTCCCAAGGAACACCCTTGACAATGGTAGGGCCCACCTACTTGCAAGATTCCCCCCGTTACGTCAGATCCGGGAGTTTCGGGGTGTGAGCAGTCCTGGAACCCGAGAGAGAATCCGACGTCGGTGAGGCCCCGGCACAGAGAGTGATGGTATCTTTGGCACACAACACCCATGATACAATCTAACACACATGGCATGGCAAAACATTGGTTTAGGTGGGATCCCGACGCTCCGGGTCCCCTCTCCGGAGATACACTAGCCCCGGTGTAGAAAAAGACGGAACCGGCGTCTAGCCCCCTCTGCGTGAGCCGGAAGTGGGTAGCAAAGTGGAACTAGTTGCTTGGTTGTGTCATGTTAGTCCCAAGGAACACCCTTGACAATGGTAGGGCCCACCTACTTGCAAGATTCCCCCCGTTACGTCAGATCCGGGAGTTTCGGGTGTGAGCAGTCCTGGAACCCGCGAGAGAGAATCCGACGTCGGTGAGGCCCCGCACAGAGAGTGATGGTATCTTTGGCACACAACACCCATGATACAATCTAACACACATGGCATGGCAAAACATTGGTTTAGGTGGGATCCCGACGCTCCGGGTCCCCTCTCCGGAGATACACTAGCCCCGGTGTAGAAAAAGACGGAACCGCGTCCAGCCCCCTCTGCGTGAGCCGGAAGTGGGTAGCAAAGTGGAACTAGTTGCTTGGTTGTGTCATGTTAGTCCCAAGGAACACCCTTGACAATGGTAGGGCCCACCTACTTGCAAGATTCCCCCCGTTACGTCAGATCCGGGTTTCGGGGTGTGAGCAGTCCTGGAACCCGCGAGAGAGAATCCGACGTCGGTGAGGCCCCGGCACAGAGAGTGATGGTATCTTTGGCACACCCAACACCCATGATACAATCTAACACACATGGCATGGCAAAACATTGGTTTAGGTGGGATCCCGACGCTCCGGGTCCCCTCTCCGGAGATACACTAGCCCCGTGTAGAAAAAGACGGAACCTGCGTCCAGCCCCCTCTGCGTGAGCCGGAAGTGGGTAGCAAAGTGGAACTAGTTGCTTGGTTGTGTCATGTTAGTCCCAAGGAACACCCTTGACAATGGTAGGGCCCACCTACTTGCAAGATTCCCCCCGTTACGTCAGATCCGGGAGTTTCGGGGTGTGAGCAGTCCTGGAACCCGCGAGAGAGAATCCGACGTCGGTGAGGCCCCGGCACAGAGAGTGATGGTATCTTTGGCACACAACACCCATGATACAATCTAACACACATGGCATGGCAAAACATTGGTTTAGGTGGGATCCCGACGCTCCGGGTCCCCTCTCCGGAGATACACTAGCCCCGGTGTAGAAAAAGACGGAACCGCGTCTAGCCCCCTCTGCGTGAGCCGGAAGTGGGTAGCAAAGTGGAACTAGTTGCTTGGTTGTGTCATGTTAGTCCCAAGGAACACCCTTGACAATGGTAGGGCCCACCTACTTGCAAGATTCCCCCCGTTACGTCAGATCCGGGAGTTTCGGGGTGTGAGCAGTCCTGGAACCCGCGAGAGAGAATCCGACGTCGGTGAGGCCCCGGCACAGAGAGTGATGGTATCTTTGGCACACAACACCCATGATACAATCTAACACACATGGCATGGCAAAACATTGGTTTAGGTGGGATCCCGACGCTCCGGGTCCCCTCTCCGGAGATACACTAGCCCCGGTGTAGAAAAAGACGGAACCGGCGTCTAGCCCCCTCTGCGTGAGCCGGAAGTGGGTAGCAAAGTGGAACTAGTTGCTTGGTTGTGTCATGTTAGTCCCAAGGAACACCTTGACAATGGTAGGGCCCACCTACTTGCAAGATTCCCCCCGTTACGTCAGATCCGGGAGTTTCGGGGTGTGAGCAGTCCTGGAACCCGCGAGAGAGAATCCGACGTCGTGTGAGGCCCCGGCACAGAGAGTGATGGTATCTTTGGCACAACACCCATGATACAATCTAACACACATGGCATGGCAAAACATTGGTTTAGGTGGGATCCCGACGCTCCGGTCCCCTCCCGGAGATACACTAGCCCCGGTGTAGAAAAAGACGGAACCGCGTCAGCCCCCTGCGTGAGCCGGAAGTGGGTAGCAAAGTGGAACTAGTTGCTTGGTTGTGTCATGTTAGTCCCAAGGAACACCCTTGACAATGGTAGGGCCCACCTACTTGCAAGATTCCCCCCGTTACGTCAGATCCGGGAGTTTCGGGGTGTGAGCAGTCCTGGAACCCGCGAGAGAGAATCCGACGTCGGTGAGGCCCCGGCACAGAGAGTGATGCTATCTTTGGCACACAACACCCATGATACAATCTAACACACATGGCATGGCAAAACATTGGTTTAGTGGGATCCCGACGCTCCGGGTCCCCTCTCCGGAGATACACTAGCCCCGGTGTAGAAAAAGACGGAACCGGCGTCTAGCCCCCTGCGTGAGCCGGAAGTGGGTAGCAAAGTGGAACTAGTTGCTTGGTTGT